>JAODAL010062212.1:0-19872 GCA_025379985.1 Phyllomedusa bahiana | reverse complement strand
AAAGGGGAGACCCCGGGCGCTGACCTAAACCCTTCCCCCCCCCCCCTGCCGGCGCTCGGGGGGGGGGAGGGGCTTGGGCGGCTCCGGGTCAGATAAAAAAAAAAAAAAACTAACGGGGGCCCCCTAGGTGGAACCCCAATATCGGGCCCTGCCTGGAGGTGCCTCGTTTATCAGTACAAACCGTTATACTCAAGTACAAACAAGATGGGAATGTCCAGCCATCATACCGCTCAGGAAGGAGAGTTCTGTGTCTCAAAGAAGAACGTGCTTTAGTCCGACATTTTCATATCAACCCAAGAACAAAAGCAAAAGACCTCGCGAAGATGCTGGTCGAAGCTGGTAAGATTGTGTCATTACCCACAGTGAAACAAGTACTGTATCAACATCTGCTGAAAGGGCACTCTCCAAAAGAAATATATAAAAGTCAGATTAATGTTTGCACACAGGAACAAAGACCTGCATTTTTGGAGACATGTCCTGTGGTCAGACAAAACTAAAATTGGACTGTTTGGCCATAATGACCATTGTTACGTTTGGAGGAAAAAGGGAGAGCTTTGAAGCCTAAGAACACCATCCGAACTGTGAAACACGGATGGCAGCATCATGTTGTGGGGTTGTTTTGCTGCAGGAGGGACGGTGCAATTCACAAAATAGATGGCTTTCATGAGGAAAGAAGATTATGTGGCAATACTGAAGCAACATTTAAGACATCAGCCAGAAATTTAAAAAGTTTGGGGCAGAAATGGGTCTTCCAAATGGACCATGACCCGAAACATATGACAAACTGGTTACAAATTTGGCTTAAGGAGTTGTCTCATTAATAGCTTTCAGCCTCTGTCTGTG
The DNA here is from genome assembly GCA_025379985.1 of Phyllomedusa bahiana. NCBI lineage: Eukaryota > Metazoa > Chordata > Amphibia > Anura > Hylidae > Phyllomedusa > Phyllomedusa bahiana. The sequence continues at coordinate 19,029 of JAODAL010062212.1, read as the reverse complement.
AATGGGAGTTGAATTGAGGGGCGTGCTAGCTTCTCTGCTCTTCCCCCCCCCCTCAGCACACAGGCAGCTATCGCCATAACTTCGATACAGCAGGGGGATTGCTGCAGAGTTAACCCTGGGGTGGCCTGCCTAGAGGGTCTATGATTGCTAATAGCAGAACAGAGGGGCTGCAAGTGTTCCTATACCCTCTGCTTGCTTACATATCTCCACATTCCCGCAAAAAACAAACAAACCCTCTCAGAACCCGAGGCAGGGAAGCTGCAAAGTGTTACTCAGGATGTGTCTAGTACAGCACAGCATGAAACTGTTCACAATCTGTATAGTATTATTATAGTTACAGCTCCCAGACATCATGATTATAGTAACAAACAGGGGCACTGCTGTCAATCTATTGATCAGCCTAATCTCTGCTCAATCTGTGTAGAGAGCAGGAGGAAGCAGGCACAACAGGGTTATAACAGGCAGCACGGACATAGAAGCCAGAGTCCTCCTCCCCTCCCCACACTACAGAAGCATTCTGTGTGGAGGGGGTCTCTGCTCCGACCTTTTCAAAGGTGATGAGTCATTCAGATGCAGCCAGTAAGATAAGGATCAAAAGGTCAGCTGCTATAGAAATTTGAGAAGCTGATGCACTCTATGAACAGGGCTAGCTCAAAATCAGTAGGACATTTTTAATGAAAATATTTGCAAAGCTGCTTGTTTTTTAAAGATCTTTTAATTAAAACCCAATCATTGTAGCGAGACAACCCTTTAAGGATAATGTAGTCAATGTTTTGGAGAGGCCCTCACAAAGCCTGATTCAACCTATTGAAAAATTTTTGAGCAAAGCTGAAAAGGGGAGGCGACCCACAAACATCGTTCAGTTACACCAGTTCTGTCAGGAGGAATGGCCAAAAATTTTCCCAAACCCAAATCTTGTGAGGGAAACTTGTGGAAGGATATCCAAAATGTTTGGCCCAGTTATACAGTTTAAGGGCAATGCTACCAAATACAAATGAAGTGTATGTAAACTGGGGAAATTTAAAAAAAATCCCTTTAAATTCTCCTATTATTTGCCATTTGGCAAATTTTAATGTTTTGTTCCAAATTGCCCCTAAAAACTTTGGAGGTCTATTTTGTTTTGTGTCAGATAGTGAGAAAAATATGATGTGTGTCTTTTTATTAGGTACGAAAATTCTGGAAAATAATTTTTTATTTATATTATTTTATTTTATATTATAAATATAATATATTTTTATATATATATATATATCATCACCCGGCCCATTTATTAGGTAACTTAATGCTCGTTAAACTTAATTTTAATCGCCAATCCTGGCGGAAATCGTGCATTTGGATGTGGGAACTGGTCAAGACAATCTCCTGCATTTAAAAAAACCGAGCATCAGTATGGGGAAGAAAGGTGATTTGAGTGCCTTTGAACGTGGCGGTTTTTGGTGCCAAAGGGCTGGTTGAGTTTTCAGAAAAATTTGCTGATCTCCTGGGATTTTCAGCACAACCATCTTGGGTTTACAAGAAGGGCCCCGAAAAAAAAAAAACACCCAGTGGGGGCGTCCTGGGGGCGGAAACCCTTGTTGATGCCAGAGGTCAAGGGAATGGGCAGACTGGTTTGAGCTGATAAAGGGGGGGGGGGCAACAGTGACTCAAAAACCCACCCGTTAAACCAAGGTAGGCAGAAGAGCATTTAAACGCACAGTACGGGAACTTTGAGGGTTGGGTACGAGCGAAGACCACCGGGTGCCTCCTTTCAGCTAAGAAAGGAAAAATGAGGCCCAAATTTCCCCAAGTCATGAAATTTGGAAGTAGAAGTTTGGGAAAAAAACGTTCCCTGGTTGATGAGTTCGATTTCTGCTGAAACTTCGGGGTGGGGTCAAAATTTGGGGGTCAAAAACATGAAAGATGGTCCATCTGCCTTGTATCAACGGTTCGGGCTGGTGGTGGGGTTTTTCATGGTGTGGGGAATATTTTCTTGGCATTTTGGGGGCCCCCCGGGTCCAATTGGATGTTGCAACCCCCTTTGGGAAAATCTATGCCTAAAGAATTGGGGCCAGTTCTGAAGGAAAAAAGGGGGTCAAACCGTTACTAGAGGGGTTGTACAATAAAGGCCCGGTGGTGTTTTATATATAACACCGAGACAATCTAGCTTTAGGTATATTTTATGAATTTACGTGATTTCTTTCTTTGTCTCATGTTGCATATAAGTATCTGATAACTATCCATCTCGGGGGTTGGGGCCTTTTTTAAGCCATTGATGCATGATGGGAAATTATATAGGGTAATCAATTTTATGGTTTTTGTTAATTCATTTCTATATATTTATCATTATCTATCTAATTATTACTATTATCTTGTTTTTTATATTTACTTATTTCATTATTCAGTATGATATCTATGCACCTTTTTTTACTTTTTTCTTTCTCATTCTTTATTCATTTTTTTTCCCCTTTGTTCAATTTTTTTTATATGAGGAATAATGAGCTATACTCAAAGGTCACAAGAGGAAATATTTTGGTGCTTAAAAAAGTGGATCATAATACTTTTACAATACTTACTTGAATTGGAAAAAAATTACAAAATAATCCTTTTTAGGACAAGGAACAATTTATTTTCCTAATTTGAACCTGGAAAAGAAACACATGGCTGGTTGGGGCTTAGAACATATTTACACTTCGTTTTTGGCAAGCTTGCCCTGTTCTGTAGACCAATGTCTTCCAGAGAATAAACAGTCAAGTATCAAGGTGATAAAATCTGGAACGTGATAAGATTGTGAACGTTGGAACATCACAAGTCAAACCCAACGTAAAAAAGGCATGTTCTGCATGTAAATCTTTACATGTCGTAAAATTAAAACATCATATTCAAGAAACTACACAATGCAACAATTAAGTGAGAAATAGAAAAGTAAAAAATAGAAATAATAGGACTCCATAACAAAATGAGATGCCTCCCATCACCTAATAGAAGGAAATGGAAATAGTGGCATAAATAGCTACAATTAAAAGTATTGATAATAGTGCCATAGCGCCAAGATAACTGAAAACCACCAACTTATTGTTCACAAAAAGGTATGTTCGGGATGGTAAATGAAGCCTTAACATCCTTAACATCTTGGCTTCACAGCAGTTTGTAGGTCTAATACACATGTAGTAATACCAATGGGGTTCCCTATTCCTATGCAGTGGTCTCTGTACAGGCAGGGGAAAAGGAGCTAAGCTGTTGCCACCTATTGTCAGTGGTTTGATCCTGTGTTATCTATCTTTAGCCCTATCACAGAGTACCTATATTGCTTCAAGAATACAAGTTTAACCACTTAGAGTCAATTTTGTCCTCAAGTACCATAGGAATTTTTTTAAATGGTCTTAACCTCTACTGCCGTTTTGATCTCCCTGACAGAGTCCCATTTTTTTAAATCTACACATTCCAATATCAGCAGCACACTATTAACGAAAAAACTATCGAAAGGCACATAGGAATTTTTTGGAAAAGCATTTCTGCTACTTAAGATACATAAAAAATTTTTTGAGGTTCTTAGTTCACATTTTTAACCAAACTGCTTAAGCCCGCCTCCCAATCAGCAAGGGGACCTCAATACAGGTGGAAACCTAGACGAACGTTACCTCTTTTGGGGTCTGTTCCGACCTCCATATTTTAGGGAAAGAAGGCTCCAACTACAAGGTACTCTGCATTGATTTAAAAACCTGTGAAGGTGGGTGGAGTGCAAAAAACCAAAGAGGCGACAGCTACTCCCCCATATGGACAGTCTAGAAAACAGTTTTTGGCTTTGGACATCCATGGATGTGCAAAGCCAAATATAGTTTTTAATTTTTTAAATCTGACATGTGTCACTTTATGTGGGAATTACTTTTTGATACTTTAACCTATCCATGTGATTCAGAGCCTGTTTGCTAGTGACACATTGTGCTTTACGTTAGTAAGAAATTTTGGTCCAAACAGTCCTCGTTTATTTGTGAAAAATATTAAAATGTTGTGAAAATTTTGAAAGATTTGCCATTTCTGCATGTAAGACAAATAGTTTTACCACACAAAATAGTTTAAAAATACTCTGAAAAAACCCATTAGGATGTGAAAATTATTATTATTTTTTTTTTTACAACAATCGGCATATTTATCTGAAAATGTTTTGTTTTCACAAGGAATCCTGAAAAAAAGGACTCTATATGTGGGTGTAAACTGCTGTATGGGCGCATGGCAGGGCATATAAGGGAAAAAGTGCTATTTGGCTTTTGGAACGCAGATTTTGGTGAGTGCTATGTTGCATTTGCAAAGCCCCTAAAGTACCAGACATCTTCCAGAAGTCACCTCATTTTGGATTCAACACCCATCGGGGAACTCCCCTAAGGGTGCATTGTGCACTTAGAGCCCACCCATGTATCACAGTTTTTTTAGTATTAGGCTATGAAAATAAAGGGGAGGAAAACCGTAGTTCAATCATTACTTTTACACATTAGAAATACGTTTGTAAAAAATTAAATTTTTACATCGTCAGATTGACAGCCATAACTATTTATTTTTCTGTATATGGAGCTGATTAAGGACTTTTTTTTTTTAGATGAATTGCCATTTACATTGGTATGTTTGTACCATTATAAGGTTTATATGACACATTGTTCACTTTTTATAAAGGTTTTTCGGAAGCGGGATGAACAAAATACAGCAATGCTGGCATTTTTTTATTTTTAAATTTTACAGCAGTTGCCATGCATTATATATCACATGCTAACTTTACGTATCAGGTTGATACAATACAGTGATACCCAATTTGTATATTTTTGTTATGTTTCATTGCTTTTACACATTAAAAATACTTTTATTAAAAAAACACCTTTTTTCATCACCATAATTTTGTTGTCTTTCTGTGTTTAGAATTGTGTATGGGCTTGTTTTTTGCGGGATGATGTTTTTATTGGTACCATTTTTGGGGGAACAAGACTTTTTAAATTGCTTTTAAATCAGTTTTTTGGAAGGCAGGGTGAAGAAAATACACCAATCCTGGTAGTGTTTTTTATTTTTATTTTTAACAGTGCTCACTATGCAATATACATGATATTTTATTTATACTCCGTGGGTCGATACAATTATGGTAATATCCAATTTATATATTTTTTTTTATGTTGTAGCACTTTAAAGAAAAAAAAAGGGTTTTTATTGTGTAAAACAATATTTATGCACCGCTATCTTCTATCCCCTAACTTTTTTTATTCTTCAATATGCAGGGATGTGTGAGGGCTTTTTTTTGCAGGAGGAATTGACCTTTCATTGGTACTACTTTGGTGTGTATATTTAATTTTTTTATCCCTTTATATTCCATTTTATGTGCTGCAGGATGAATGAAAATTGCAATTCTGGGGCTGTTTTTAGGGGGTATTTATGACGCTCATCATGTGGGTTAAATAACATGACAGATTGACAGGTCACACCGTTGCACATGCAGTGATATCAAATTTGCGCACTTTGGTTGACATGTATAAACGTTGGCACTGATAGGCCAGTTCTAAATCGCTTTAAGGTAATGTAGAATGAGCCAGAATGTATGAAGCTGTTCTTCTGCAGGTCATACATACAGGGCAGTGTAGAGCCAATACCACAAGTCTGGCTCAGGCACCACCTTTACCCTGGTCTGGCTGTTCATCTGCAGGTCAGACATACAGGGCAGGTTAGAGCTAATACCACAAGTCTGGCTCAGGCACCACCTTTACCTGGTCTGGCTGTTCTTCTGCAGGTCATACATACAGGGCAGTGTAGAGCCAATACCACAAGTCTGGCTCAGGACGACCACCTTTACCCTGGTCTGGCTGTTCTTCTGCAGGTCATACATACAGGGCAGTGTAGAGCCAATACAACAAGTCTGGCTCAGGCACCACCCTTTACCTGGTTTTCTGCATGTCATACATACAGGAGCAGTGTAGTGCCAATACCACAAGTCTGGCTCAGGCACAACCTTTACCCTGGTCTGACTGTTCTTCTGCAGGTCATACATACAGGGCAGTGTAGAGCAGGGGGTCGATGCTGAGGTAGGAGTGGAGCCATACCACAAGTCTGGCTCAGGAAGACCACCTTTAACCTGGTCTGGCTGTTCTAAATGTTCTACGCCTTGGTTTGGCGTCAAAGAATCATAAATGTGTCTAATTCTATAAATGTGGTGCAATGTCCCCAGAACACCCCTAATCTTTGGTGCAAAAAATGTATTGTGCCAAAGTTTGTTGATACATCTATAGAACAAGCTTTTTGACGCCAGAAAACTGCCGCAGCCCCGTTCATACATTTCGCCCTTTATTTTTTATTGCTCTTTTTTTGATACGATTGCTGTTTAAAAAGTGGAAAGGGGTGGTGTACATGTTTTTATTTTACTTGTTTTTTTTACTTTTTAATATTGTTTTTACTTGTCACCATAAAGGAATTGAATCAGTGATCTTTAGATCACTGTTACCATGCATAGCAGTGCATTACAGTACTACTATGCATTATAATTGTCGAGCACCACAAGGGCTCAGCCGGGCGTACTGACATCACAGACAGCCCGGAAGCCTTTGTTAGGGAATGATTACACAGCGTTTTTTAGATGCTTGTTTGAATCCGTGTTTTGGACCCAAACATGTATCTAACGATGTGCAGTGTAATTTACATTAGTGTTTACATGCATCTTTCAGATCCATTGAAAGAATTGACGTCAATCTGTTTTATGCAGCAGACACCCTATTTTAACCCCTTAATCCCTCAAAAGGAAGAAAAAATATTACTCTCTTCCTTGCCTTCCAAAGCCCATAACGTTTTTATTTTTCCACCTACATAGACTTATGAGGGCTTTTATTTTGCGGGATAAGATTTATCGTACCATTGAATATACTGTGAAACCACAAAAACATTCTAAGTGGAGCAAAATGTGAAAAAAAATGTACATGTTTGCGGGAGTTTTTTTTGTTTTTGTTTTTTTTCAATCTTCTGTAAAAGTGATGTGTTATCTGTATTCTACAGGTTGATACGCATCTGCCATTACCAAACATGTAGGTTTCCGTTATGTTTTAGTGGCGTAAAAAAATTCCAAACATTTTCTTTTTTTGAAATTTGCGCCACAGCGCCATTTTGTGTGACCAATAACTTTTTTGTACTAACACCTACAGACGTCAGTAAGGGGGCATTTTTTGTGGGCTGAAGCGTACTTTTTATTGCTAGCAGATTGGAATGCATGCAATTTTTCCAATTTTTATAGGACATGAAATGACCAAAAAAAGCTATTTTGGGGTTTGGAATTTTTTTCTTCTACGGTGTTCAGCTTACGGAATAAATTATGTTATATCTTAATAGATCGGACTTTTTTGGATGCGGTGATACCAAATATGTGTAAATTTTTTATTATGCTATTTCTTTTATTTGTAAAATGGTGAAAGGGGGGTGATTTGAACTTTTATTTTTTTTTATCTCTTTATAATTTAAAACTTTTTTTTTTACTTTAACTTTGAGTCCTCCTAGGGCGCTTCACCACCAGGGGGTGCGATCATTTATACAGCCTATGCATTGCATAGACAATGCATTTGGGTGTACCAAGATGGCGGTTTCCCCACATCCTGCCTGGGACCGGAAGTGGGGCACGCGAAAACATGGCAGCGATGGGAGCCTTCATAAGGCTTCCAGCTGCCATGTTCACTGATCGGATCCCTGCGATTACACCACAGGGGCTCCGATCGGAGCAAGGAACAGTGCGCAGCACTGTTTCTCATTGATTTAGATGCTGTGGCCATCTTTGCCGCAGCATCTGAAGGGTTAAGCAGGGCGGGGGGCAGCAATCCCGCTACACAACTCCTTAATGCCAACAGGACGTACCCATACGTCCAGGTGGGTTGAGGAGTTAAACTATAGGCTGTGTTTCTACAGCACAGAAAACACATCCAAACACGCACCACAATTTGGGAACATCTTTGGATATGTTTTACGCAGCGCTTTTCAACCTGTTTTTTGGATTGAAAAACGATGTGTGAACATACCCTTAGGCTTCTGGGTTGCGAGGCAGAGCAATTGTGTCACATGGGTGCCAATTCAGACAAAGGGACATAGGATATACCATCAATGTTTGACAGGTGTGGGTTCAACTTCTGGGACCTGCACCTATCTCCAGAATGAGCCTCGGATTCTCTCTGCTTTGAACGGAGAAGTGATCATGACTCTCCCATTAAAATTAATTGGAGTTCTGAGTACAGCTGAGCAATCAATGGGAGTGTCCCGACCACTTCTCTGTTCAAAGTGGATAGAATTCAGGACTCAGGTCTATGGTGGGGATACCCCTTTAAGTACCAGAGGAACATTTTTTCCTAACAAAATTCTTATTTTTACGTATATCTGTTTAGAATTTAGAATTGTTGATATTTTTAAAATATTTTAAAAAACAACCTACCTACAAAATAATGTTATAAACCCCCAAAAAACAGAAATAACTCATATGTTAAATTCCCACTTGTTCTAGCACCAATGCCTCAGTAATCCTAGTGATCATTTTTTTTAACTTCCCTGCATTAATGTCATCATATATATTACATACATTTAACCCCTTCCTGACAGCCAGTCATAATAATATTGATCTTCGTTTTTTCCTCCCTGTTTTCCAAGAGCCTTTATGACGTCTTCTATCGTCACCATGCTTCCTGCTTTACAACTTCCTGCCCCGCCAACTTTGTACACCCTAATGCATTGTATTACAATGCATTAGGCTATATAAATGATCGAGCCTCCTAGTGGTGTAGTAGGACTCAAAATTAAAGTAAAAAAAAAAAATGTTTTAAAGTGTAAAAAACATAAAAAATATTAAAAGTTCAAATCACCCCCCTTTTGTTATTTTACAAATTAAAAATTAAATAATAAAAAAGTTACACATATTTGGTATCACTGCACCTGAAAAAGTCCAATGTATTAAAATATAACCTCTTTTATCCTGCACACTGAACATCGTAAAAGAGAAAAAATTCCAAACTCCAAAACTGCAGTCTTTTGGTCATTTCACGTCTCATAAAAATTGGAATAAATTTAATCAAAAACTGTTAGCCAAAAAAATGCACCCTCGCTCAAGTCCTTAGGTGTTAGTACAAAAAAGTTATTGGCCGCAGAAAATGGCGGCGCGGCGCAAATTTCTAAAATGGTAAATGTTTGGAATTTTTTTTTACGGTGTTGTCCCATGAAAAGATATAATACACTATTTGCAAAAATGTGAAGGGTGTACTTACTTTTGTGAGATACTGTAAAACAAAGCCTTTGTTGCAGAGTTGAAATGCTGCAGTGACATGGGTCAGTAAAAGTACACTTTTTTATGTATATTACTGAGTTCCCAGTGTAATGACAAGCTTAGTGCAAGGATAGCAAATGATTAATTATATACAGTTGAAACCAGAAGTTTACATATGCTATATAAATAGACATATATGCATGTTTTTCTCACTATCTGACATAAAATCAGAATAAACCTTACCTGTTTTAGGTCAATTAGGAACAAAATTATTTATATTTGCCAAATACCAGAATAATGAGAGAGAGGGAGAATTTTTTTAAGGCATTTTTATTACTTTCTGCGAAGTCATAAGTTTACATACACTAGGATTACTATGCCTTTAAACAATTTGGGACAGCCCATATGATGATGTCATATCTTTTGAAGCTTCTGATTTATTGGCAACATCTGAGTTAATTAGAGACACACCTGTGGATGTAATTTTTCCTCACACCAGAAACACACTGCTTCTTTGTGTAACATCATGGGAAAGTCTAGAGAAATCAGCCAAGATATCAGGAAGAGAATTGTGAACTTACACAAGTCTGAATCATCCTTGGGTGCAATTTCCAGACACCTGAAGGTTCCTCATTCATCTGTACAAACAATTATACGCAAGTACAAACAAGATGGGAGTGTCCAGCCATCATAACGCTCAGGAAGGAGATGGGTTCTGTGTCTCAAACATGAACGTGCTTTGGTCTGACATGTGCATATCAACCCAAGAACAAAAGCAAAAGACCTTATGAAGATGCTGTGGAAACTAGTAAGATTGTGTCGTTATCCACAGTACTGTATCAACATGGACTGAAAGGCCAGAACAAATAAAAGCCAGGGAGAAGCTTGGAAGCCTAAGCATACCATCCCAACTGTGAAACACGTGGGTGCCAGCGTCATTTTGTGAGATTGTTTTGCTGCAGAAGAGACTGGTGCACTTCACAAAATAGATGGCATCATGAGGAAAGAAGATTATGTGGCAATACTGAAGCAACATCTCAAGACTAGTGTTGAGCGATTATTATCGACAAAGTTGAAATCGGCACAGTTTTTATGGTGATCGGATTTTTTAGATCATGCGATAATTTAGGTTAAAATCTGTGCATCATCTTTTAAGATCGCCCCTTTTTCGGCGCTTCCTGTAATTTTGGCGGCCAGCAAATCAGATTACAGAATAGGCAGGGTGAGATTGTGTGTGCGACGTCATGACTGGGATGTGTATGGTTGCGATTGGCTGGAAAAATCACATGCCCTCGTTTTAATAGAACAGCGTTTCCTGTTCACCCTCAGTGTCTTCAGCGTCTCAGGGGCAGAAGGACGTGGCGCGCTCTGCTTGTGTCCAAACAGCTCAGCGAAATTATTCTATTTCTTCACAGAGAAACCTCTACTATTAGCTGTGATCCTTAAATTTAGTTAGACTAGAGATTGGAAGATTTTATTAGTTAGGTAGAGAATTTTAAAGGAGCATTTTACTGCTGTAAAGTCACGGGGGGGAGTGGAGGGGGGGCCCCGCGGGCGAACAAGACAAGCTCTTTAAAGAATACTGGATAAAGTTCACCAAGACTTAGTGTAGACATTGCACTGCAATAGCTTTATTTTAACAGTTTTCTATTGAAATATTTCCTGGTTTTTGGGCAGCCTGAACTTATAGGATACACATCTTTTCTAGTAATGCAGGTCTCTTTGTTAGATGCAAAACTCCACTTTTATTATCAGTATACATTTCAGATAGGTGTTATTTTCAATTTTGCCCATTCCACTTTTGTTGATATATACACCTTGCAATTAAAAATTGAATCCGGGAAAATTTTATAGTCACCAAGGTGAATTGAAAGGTGCAAAAAATATCTTGTATTATACGAATAGACAAGCTCTATAAAGAATACTGGATAAAGTTCACCAAGACTTAGTGTAGAAATTGCAATAGCTTTATTTTTATCAGTTTTCTATTTGAAATATTTCCTGGATATTGGGCAGCACTGAACTTATAGGATACAAACATCTTTTCTAGTAACCTGCAGGTTCTTTGTTAGGTGCAAAAACTCCACTTTTATTATAAAGTATACATTTCAGATAGGTGTTCATTTTCAATTTTGCCCATTCCCCTTTTTGATATATTCCCCCCTTTTTACTTAAATTAGAATCCAGCAAGTCAGCACGGGTTTGATAGGTGCCAAAAATACCTTGTAATTTCCGAATAAATTTCGGGATACGTGTTTTATGACTTTGGCGCAATACAGTTTTGTTCATTGAGGGCACCTTGCACTTAATGTAAATTACTGCAATTTTTTAGTCACCACAGGTGAATTGATAGGTGCCAAAAATACCTTTTATTATCCGAATACATTTCGATACGTGTTTTTTCACTTTGGCGCAGGCCAGCTTTGTTGATAGATTACTTTGCAGTTAAATTTTAATGCAGCAATTTTGTAGTCACCACAGGTGAATTGATAGGTGCCAAAAATACCTTTTATTATCGAATACATTTACAGATAGGGTTTTTTGCACTTTTGCCCAGTCCAGATTTGTTGATAGAGGCACCTTGCAGTTAAATTTGAATCCAGCAATTGTGTAGTTACCACAGGTGAATTGATAGGTGCCAAAAAAATACCTTTTATTATCCAAATACATTTCAGATACGTGGTTTTTTATTTTGGTGCATTTACAGCTTTGTTCATTGAGGCACCTTGCACTTAAATGTGAATACTGCAATTTTTTAGTCACCAACAGGTGAATTGATAGGTGCAAAAAATTACCTTTTTATTTTTCCGAATACATTACAGATACGTGTTTTTTGAATTTTTCCCCAGTCCAGATTTGTTGATAGAGCCCCCTTGCAGTTAAATTTGAATCAGCAATTGTGTAGTTACCACAGGTAAATTGATAGGTGCCAAAAATGCCTTTTATTATCCGAATACATTACAGATACGTGTTTTTTGAAGTTTGTGCACTACAGCTTTTTTAATTGAGGCACTTGCACTTAAATGTGAATACTGCAATTTTTTGGGTAAACCACAGGTGAATTAATAGGTCCCAAAAATCCTTTTATTATCTGAATACATTTCAGATACGTGTTTTTTTCACTTTGGCGCAGGCCAGCTTTGTTGATAGATTACTTTGCATTTTTAAATTGGAATACAGCAATTTTGTAGTCACCACAGGTGAATTGATAGGTGCCAAAAATCCCTTTTATTACCCGGGAATACATTACAGATACGTGTTTTTTGCACTTTTGCCCAGTCCAGATTTGTTGATAGCCCCACCTTGCAGTTGAATTTGAACCCAGCAATTGTGTAGTTACCACAGGTGAATTGATAGGTGCCAAAAAATTTTTTTTTAAATTATCCGAATTACATTTCAGATACTTGTTTTTCCACTTTGGGCAGGCCAGCTTTGTTGACTTGATAGATCTACTTTGCAGTTATATTTGAATCCAGCAATTTTTTTGATTTTAGGTTTGAGAATAGCTGTATTTGCCGTCTTTTAATAAGAGACTTTCAAAACTCTTCCATCCCTTTAAATTTGTATATTTCTGAACTAGAGCGAAATTCAGGTGGTAAGCGAGAAAGAGGGGGGTGGACATGGAGGTAGAGGTACGAGGAAGGTGTCCTTCCAGTGTGGCGACAACACGATGCCAGCGGATCATCAGTTGCAGGACCGTCAGGCATGTCATCGCTGGGTGGGCCCCCTGTGAATCTCAGTAAGAACAGCGTTGCCAATCTGTCCTTCAGGGGTTAATGCAACCTGCATCCAGCAGTCTTACCTCCTCGTCCTCCCGTCACGGCCACAAATGTCATCATAGCATCCCCAGACATCCGTCCAACATGAAGCACCCCAAATGACAACTCGTGAAACCACCACTGTGGATAATCTATTTTCTGAAGACCTCTTTGATGACAAAATGCGGTTGGGGTCAGAAGGCATGTTAAAAGATCAAGAGGCCAACGAGGATGATTTTCTCTGCCTTTTAGGGCCCAGTTACTGATGCCATCAGAGGAGGGAAGGAAGCCGGTAAATCGGCAAAATCCCGGGGGGTCGGCAAGCCTTGCAGTCCCTCTTTGCTTGTAGCCGCAGCCCCTGGATGCAGAATGTCAGGACGACGAAGTCCCCTGTGTTGATGATGATGATGACGACATTGCGGATCCAACGTGGTCTTTTCAGCAGAATTTGTTTTGCGAGGGGGCTTCATCAACTGGACGAGGAGGAAGACGATGGGGTTAGTGTCAGTACGAGTTCCACCTCAAAAAGGGAGAGGGCGGTCGCAGAAGCCCGCTGATATGATTCCGCCAGCCACGGTCAGCGCAAACCCGCCCCTCGTTTATCGCCATCAAAAAGGTCCAGGACCTCTCAAGTGGGCCTTCTTTGACCAAGCCTCTGATTCACCCAGCGATGTCATATGCCGCCTTTGCCGTAAACGCATAAGTAGCGGCAAGAACCTTAGGTGGTTCACCACCACCCAAACTGGGTTGTCACATTTCAGCGAATGGAGCGAGTTGAAATGGAGGCAAACACTTGGCCAAAAAAGGCCAGACCGACGCCCGGGCCCCCAACCAACTGTCACACCCTCTGTCTCCGCCTCCTCCGCCACACCAAGCGTTCCTCAGCTGCCCTGTCTCTCAGAGTTTATGATCAGGGGTCAGCCTCCGCTTCAGCCTCCACCGTCGCCCCGAGTCCACCTGCACCACCAGAGACCCACCCTACCCCTTCTCCTTCCGCTAGTTTGATGACCTGCACGCCGTTACAGCGGCCAGTCTAGCAGCCGCCTTCTGTCTTCCAGGTTTGGGGCAGAAGAAAACACTTTAACCCAAACCATCCCAAAGACAAAAGCCTGAATGTCGGCATTGCCAGGCTTTTGGCCTTGGAAATGTTGCCTTTGCGTCGGGTGGACAAAGAGGGGTTCCGCCACGTCTTTGCCCTTGCCTGCCCCCAATGCCAGATGCCGAGCAGGCAAATTTTTTTGCCAGAAAAGCCGTCCCTGCCTGGCCAAACCCCGTGTCATCTAAATTTCAAGCGCGTTGTCTGCATCTGTGGCCGGGGAAAAGTCCATCTGACCACCGACACATGGACTAGTAGCACCGGCCAAGGCCACTATATCTCTGTGACAGCTCACTGGGTGAGCTGGGTGGATGTCACTGGGGGTGACGGTGGGGTCTCAGCTCGGCGCACGCTCTTCAAAACCGCAGGGATGGTGCTGGTTCTTTCCCCCAAGGTCTCCTGGTGGCATCACGTGCCAGAGAAACCAGGCCGTGTTGAAATTTTAAAATGTTTGGAGACCGTCCCCAAACCCCAGGTCAGGAGCTGTGGACGGCTCTCCGCAACGAGGCCGGCGCTGGCTGGGTGCCAAGACTTGTGCCCGGCAAGGTGGTGTGCGATAACAGGCGAAATCTGCTGGCCGCCCTTAAGATCGGTAGGTGGAGCACATCCCCTTTCCTGGCACATGTCATTTAATCTTGTCGTCCAGAAATTTTTTAAAGAGCTACCCGAGTCTGGACTGCCTGCTGAGGAAGGCTCGAAGTCTAAGTTCGCACTTCCGCCGTCCGCACCCCGCTTCGTCCCGCCTGGCTGCGTTGCAGCGTCATCTGGGCCTCCCGTAAACCATCTCATTGTTGATGTGGCAAAATGCTGGGAATTCCACCTCCCCATGCTCCAGCGATTGTGGCAGCAGCGCAATGCCCTTACGCAGTACGAAGTGACCCCATGGCCTGACAAGCAGCGGTGCGGACTTGGGGTGTTGAGCCACCGAGAGTGGAGGCAGGTGAAAGAGCTCTGCACCTTTCCTTGCCAGTTTTGAAGAAGCCACCAAATGGTCAGTTTCGGACAATGCCCTTGTCAGCATGAGCATTGTGGTGATCTTAGTTCTGGAACGATCGTTGGACACTTGAAAAAATAGAATCCCCCAGCAACGGAGGAGGAGACGGACACAGATGCCGGACACGGAGCCTTTCTCTCGTCAAATCCACAAGGCCCGACAGTTTTTACAATTTCATCGGTTTTCATTAGGCAGTGGTTCGGGGGCCAGAGCTAGTGCAAGGTGGGCATTTAGCTCTCAGGGTGCATCATCTCAGGCAAGTCAGGGATGTGTTGAAGCTTTTGCCGGAGGCGCGGAGGAGGGGGGAGGAGGTATTCCTAGACACCGATTTTTACGACGTCCCTGCCTTGGAAAGAGGTTGGCGCGAATTTGAGTCGGAGGAGGAAGATGAGAATGATCAGTTTGCTAGTGCCCTCGACCCAAAGGCTTGGGAAATCAAAGCTCCATCTCTCCATGGTGTTGGATGCTCCAAATTTTCCCCCAACATGATCCTCGCATTAAGGCCATCAAAATGAACAACAGTTAAATGGGGGGGCCACCCCTGGATCCCGGTACAAAACAAAACTCAGCACTTTTCTTCACCCCCCCAAATAGGGGAGTAAAATGCAGGAAATGGGACCTTGCTGATTGATCAACTGGGGCACATCTGTTGTGTCTGCTTCCCGTTCCCCCAAATGTCACGGTGGAAACACATCAGCGAAAGTGACAGCAGTAGAGTGCCAAGTAGGCGTTAGCGGCAGCAGCAGGCAAGGTGGCAGAAGCCCAATGGGTCCTCTGGCAATCTTTGTTTACCGCCTCACCAACGCATGCAATGCAGGGCACACATTTCCCAAAACACAGAGACCAGCTTAGATCATGGTGCACGACTATCTCAAAAACCCATGTTTTTGTATGTGTTTCCCGGGCCCAATAGACTTCTGGGTATCCAAAATGGACGAAAGGCCCGAGCTGGCTCGTCACGCCATACAGGTGATGTCCTGCCCCAAGCCAGCGTATATCTGAGCGGACATTCAGCACAGCTTTAGGAGTCATTCAGACAAAAGCATCCCGGGTTTCCACAGATAATGTGGATCGTTTGACTTTCATCAAGATGAAACAGGCATGGATCTCTGATGATGTTGTGGCCCAATTGCCGAGGTCACCGATTAGTTGCCGGTTACTTCCACATTCCTCTTCAAAAAAGAAATGGTCCTCTTGAAAAATGTTTTTTAAAATGATCATTTTTACTGCAATTTTTATTTCTCTTTTCCCCAAAAGTTCATTTTTTCTGGTTTTTTCTGTGAGGAGACTGTAAAAGACAGCAAGGTTTTATGAACCCCCGTATTCCATTTATCAATTTATCTTAAGAAGTTTTCGCATTGTCAATGGTTTTTTAGGTCATGTTGCTGTGAGATACAGCTATAATTATGGTCCTTGGAACAGAAATGTGGCTTTTAAGTGGCATTTCTCCCTCACAATTTTTAATAGTGGCTGAGAATTCATATTTATAATTTTTTGGGGTCATGTAGCTGTGGGATACAGCAATAATCATGGTCCTTTGGAACAGAAATGTGGCTTCTAAGTGGCATTTTCCTCACAATTTTTACAGTGGCTGAGAAGTATATTTAAAATTTTTTGGGGTCATGTAGCTGTGAGTACAGCAATATACTAGGTATTATAAAAAAAAAGTTGTTTCTAACAGACATTTGTTCTTCACATTTGTCCAAAGTGGCTCAAGGGTCTTTCTTTGAATTTTTGGGGGCATTTTGCTTTGAAATGCAGCTATAATACAGGTCCTATTATAAAAAAATGTTGTTTTAACAGACATTTGTTCTTCACAGTTGCCAAGAGTGGCTCAAGGGTGATGGTGCTGTCAGAAACAGGAATAGGTAGGACACTGTTAATGGACACATATTGCAAAATTTATTTGTTTTTGCAAGTTCTTTAAACATTTGCTATCAATCCCTGTATTGAGACAACCCATTTGATACAATTAAAAAAAGAGAAACAAAGACATGGTGGGATTCCATCCCATTTAAAAATGTGTTTTTAGAATTAAACTACCCAAAAAAAATTGCATGTACAAAATAGCTGGTAAACAAATTCCTCTGAATTGTACAAGGGGGGTCAGGAAAACTTGACCCGATGTAGGTTTTCAGAGGACATGGGTATGGGCACGGACAGAGAACAAGTACAGAGGACAATTTCCCCCAGCACGTTGAGTAAAATGAGAAAAAGAATGCCAAGAAAAAGGGCACCTGGGTGGAACAGGAGCGTTAACCACCAGTATTTCCAAGTGAAGCTCAATTGGTCCCCACTCATACGGAGGGGCAAGCGCTACCCAGGTCTTGACTGTGTACTGAGGAAGGCTGGAGTTCTCACACTTCCCCTTCCGCCCCTCTGCTTCGCACGACAGTTTTCGTTGCTGCGGTCATCAGGGCATTTTAACCTGGTGTTAATAGATGACGGACACCAGCCTGGGCTCTCACCGCACCCACGTAACTCCCGCCTGGGTCATGCGTGGCACAGGACAGGGATTTGTCAATGTCCAGTTCAACTAAAATGGTGGTTGAAAGACTCCTTTTTCCGGCACTTTTTAATCTGGGGGTCAGACAGGTTTAATGGTCATTTTGTGGCCCAGGACAGGGACAGTATATTTCCAGTGAAACTAAAATGGTGGTTGAAAGACTCCTTTTTCCAGCACTTTTTAATCTGGGGGTCAGACAGGTTTAATGGTCATACTGCGGTCCAGGACTGGGTTTGTCAATGTCCAGTTCAACTAAAATGGTGGTTGAAAGACTCCTTTTTCCGGCACTTTTTAATCTGTGGGTCATGCAGGTTTTTAGGGTCATGCTGCATTCCAGGACAGGTATAGTCAATGTCCAGTTCAAGTAAAATGATGGTTCAAATAATACTGCCTTCTGGCACTTTTTAATTTGTGGGTGATGCAGGTTTAAGGGTCATGCTGTGGTACAAGACAGGGATAGTGAATGGTGTGTGACTTTTTTTCTGTGGCTTTTATAGCCTAAGTGTTGTGCCTAAGATGTAGCAGGTATCCATTTGACTGTTGTGGATGTTAATTCCAGCTTCTCCAGCCCTGTTTGGGTGTAAGAATGAAGGTGTTGTTGCTCTCCCATAGACTTTAATGGTCATCGCTCATAATCGACTGCTCACTATCGAAAAACCTTATCGATGATAGCCAACGTAATCGTTCAACACTACTCAAGACATCAGCCAGGAAATTAAAACTTGGGCGGAAATGGGTCTTCCAAATGGACAATGACCCGAAGCATACTGCCAAACTGATTACAAAGCGGCTTAAGGAGAATCAAGTCAATATTTTGAAGTGGCCATCACAAAGCCCTGATCTCAATCCTATTAAAATGTTATGTGCAAAGCTGAAAAGGTAGGTGCGAGCAAGGCAACCTACAAACATGGCTCAGTTACACCAGTTCTGTCAGGAGGAATGGGTCAAAATTCCTACCAACTATTGTGAGAAGCTTGTGGAAGGACCCAAGTCCAAGTTTAAGGGCCATGCTACGAAATACTAATGAAATGTATGTAAACTTTTGACTTTGCAGAAAGTAATAAAAATGCCTTAAAAATTCTCTCATTATTCTGTATTTGACAAGTATAAATAATTTTGGTTCCTAATTGACCTAAAACGGGTAAAGTTTATTCTGATTTTATGTCAGATAGTGAGAAAAACATGAATGTGTCTTTTTATATAGTGTATGGAAACTGCTGGTTTCAACTGTAAGTTTCATTAATCCCTTAACGACCTTGGACGTATGCATATGTCCAGGTCGTTTAGGGGTTCACGCACCTGGATGTATGCATACGTCCTGAGGATCGCGCGAACTCTAAAGCAGAGTTCGCGCGATCGGCGCGGGGGTGTCAGCTGTATATTACAGCTGACATCCGCAGCGTCGGCCCGACCCCGGATCGCTCCGGAGGGGGCCCGGGTTTAAAC
>JAODAL010062211.1:0-19873 GCA_025379985.1 Phyllomedusa bahiana | reverse complement strand
TATTTTCTTTTGCTGGTTTTTTTGGGGAGGACTGTAAAGACCACCAATTGTACAAGGTTTCCATGAAAAAAAATGTATTCCATTTACTCACTTCATCTTTAAAATTTTTTTCGCATTGTCAATGGTTTTGGGGTCATGGTGCTGTGAGATACAGCTATAATAAATGGTCTTTTGGAACAGAATGTGGCTTCTAAGTGGATTTTCTCCCTCACAATTTTTAACAAAGGTTGGAAGTCTTTTTTTAATTTTTGGGTTTCTTGTGTTTGTGAAATGCAGCTTATACTACGGGTCCTTTTTATAAAAAATGTGGTTTCTAACAGAATTTGTTTCTTCACAATTTCAAGAGTGGCTCAAGGGTGATGTTTTAAAAATTTATGGGGCAGGGTTTGCTGTCAAAAACAGGAATAGGTAGGACACTGTTAATGGACACATATTGCAAAATGACTTGTTTTTGCAAGATCTTTAACATGCTAGAAATCCCTGTAGTGAGACAAACCCCCAATTAATACAATTAAAAAAAGAGAAACAAAGACGTGGGGGGGATTCATCCTATTTTAAAAATGTGTTTTCTAGAATTAAACTACTAAAAAAACTTGCATGTACAAAATAGCTGGTACAAATATTCCTCTGAATTGTACAAGGGAGGTTTACAGGAAGACTTGACCAGATTTAGGTTATTCAGGGGGACATGGAGTATGGAGCACGAAAAGAAACAAAGAACAGAGACAATTATCTCCAGCACGTTGAGTTAAAACGAGAAAAAGAATGCCAAGAAAAAAGGGCACCTGGGGGGAACAGGAAGCGTCAACCACCAGCATTTCCAAGTGAAGCTCATTGGTCCGAAATTTCATACGGAGGGGCAAGCTTTTACCCAGGTCTTGACTGTGTACTGAGGAAGGCTGGAGGTCATACCTCACACTTCCCTTCCGCACTCTGCTTCAGCACGACTGTTTTTGTTGCTGTGTCATAAGGGCATTTTTACTGTGTAATAGATGACGGACGCCAGCACTGCCTCTCACGCACCACTGTAACTCCCGGGCCCTGGGAGCTGAAAACCCGCGTGTTAATAGGGTGACAGACGCTAGCCTGGGCTCTCACGCACCCTGTAAGTCTGGCCCTGGCATGCTGAACCTCCGTGTTAACAGATGACTGACAGCAGCACTGGCTCTCACTGGGTTTGGGGCAAATCAGGAGAGCTTCAAATTTCTATAAAAAATCAGATTTTGAAAAAGGTGATTTCTGTGAGGTTAAGTAGTGTCAAAAAGGGCTCCAGGGCTGGACACAAACTGCACAATTTGAGGCTTAACATTTTCTGGGGCTGGAGTCACTAAGGGGAGTCTGTCCTTAATCACTGAAGAAGGATTTGGAGGAAAAATGAAACCAATGAATTGATTGGCTGAATCACTCTCAGAAGCCAGGAGGGCAAATGTCTTTTCAACTAAGAAGTGTTTTGGGGATGATTAGGACATTTTTATTACTTATGGGGTGTGCAAACTAATTAACACATCTACACGTGTAAAAAAATACCCTTAAAAACTGCAGGGAGGGGTTTATGTTGTATGTTATCACACTTGAAAAAAAAGCAAAATGATAATAATGTAAAACTATAAATAAAACTTCCCTAAATAAATTCTGTAAACAAATGTCAGATACCAAAAAATATACTAAATGACAGTCACTGTACAAAATAGCATAGTGCCACTTTGTGATCTGTGGGTCAAACAGGTTTAGGGGTCATGCTGTGGTACAGGACAGGTAAAGTCAATGTCCAGTTCAACTAAAATGGTGGTTGAAAGACTCCTTTTTCCAGCACTTTTACATCTGGGGGTCATGCAGGTTTGGGGCTCATGCTGTGGCCCAGGACAGGTATAGTCAATGTCCAGTTAAACTAAAATGGTGGTTCAAAGACTCCTTTTTCCGGCACTTTTTAATCTGTGGGTCAGACAGGTTTGATGGTCATGCTATGGCCCAGGACAGGTATAGTAAATGTCCAGTTCAACTAAAATGGTGGTTCAAATACTCCTTTTTCCGGCACTTTTTAATCTGTGGGTCAGACAGGTTTAATGGTCATACTGCGATCCAGGACAGATATAGTCAATGACCAGTTCAACTAAAATGGTGGTTCAAAGACTCCTTTTTCAGACACTTTTTAAATCTGGGGATCGTGCAGGTTTGGGGCTCATGCTGTGGCCCAGGACAGGTATAGTCAATGTCCAGTTCAACTAAAATGGTGGTTCAAAATACTCTTTTTTCAGGCACTTTTTAATCTGTGGGTCAGACAGGTTTGTTGTTCATTCTGTGATCCAGGAAAGGCAAAGTCAATATCCAGTTCAACAAAAATGGTGGTTCAAAGACTCCTTTATCCAGCACTTTTTAATCTGTTGGACAGACAGGTTTAATGGTCATACTGCGATCCAGGACAGGTCTAGTCAATGTCCAGTTAAACTAAAATGGTGCTTCAAAGACTTCTTTTTCAGGCACTTTTTAATCTGTGGGTTGGACAGGTTTGATGGTCATACTGTGTCCAGGACAGGCATAGTCAATGTCCAGTTCAACTAAAATGGTGGTTCAAAGACTC
Source organism: Phyllomedusa bahiana (assembly GCA_025379985.1). Lineage (NCBI taxonomy): Eukaryota > Metazoa > Chordata > Amphibia > Anura > Hylidae > Phyllomedusa > Phyllomedusa bahiana. The sequence continues at coordinate 17,295 of JAODAL010062211.1, read as the reverse complement.
CTTTTCCCAGCACTTTTTAAATCTGGGGGTCATGCAAGTTTGGGGCTCATGCTGCGGTCCAGGACAGGGATAGTCAATGTACAGTTCAACTAAAATGGTGGTTCAAGTAATACTGCCTTCTGTCACTTTTTAATTTGTGGGTCATGAAGGTTTAAGGGTCATGCTGTGGTGCAGGACAGGGATAGTGAATAATCTGTCAGTTTTTTTCTGTGACTCTTGTTGCCTAATTGTCCTGCCTAAGATGTAGCACGTATCCATTTTACTGTTGTGGATGTTATTCCAGCTTCTCCTCCCCTGTTTGGGTGTAAGAATGAAAGTGTTGTTCCTCTCCCATAGACTGTAATGGTCATCGGCGATTATCTATTATCGGATATCGGACATCGGCATGATAATTGACGATATCGACTATCGATCCGATGACGATAGTTGACGCGATCGCTCATCACTACCTGTAAATAATGTGTTATCTGAAATTATACACATCTGGAAATACCAAACATATACGTTTTTCATTATGTTTTGGTATCGTACAGTTATCTGCAACCAATAACTTTTTTGTACTAACACCTACGGACTTGAGTGAGGTGCATTTTTTGTGGGCTGTGTACTTTTTATTGCTACCAGTTTGGAATACATGTGACTTTTTGAATAAATTTATTTCAATTTTTAGGGGATGTGAAATGACCAAAAAAAACTCTATAATTTTGGCGGTTGGAATTTTTTTCTTCTTCGGTGTTCAGCGTACGGGATAAATGATGTTATATTTTAATAGATCAAACTTTTTTAGATGCTGTGATGCCAAATATGTGTAACTTTTTTATTATTTTATTTGTAAAATGGCACTTTTATTTTTTTATTTTGTTTACGCTTTAAAACATTTAATTTTTTTTTACTTTAACTTTGAGTCACCCTAGGGTGCTTTCACTTATACAGCCTAATGCATTGTATTATGATTCATTAGAGAGGTTTTACTACTTCCTGCCTGGGGCAGGAAGTAGTAAAATGGAAAATACGGCAGCAGTGGAAGCCTTCACAAGGCTTCCAGCTGCCATGTTAAGCGATCTGGGCCCAGCGATCTTGCAACGGGGCCCAGATCAAAGTGAGGAATGATGTGCAACACTGTTTCTCATTGATTTAGATGCCATGGCCATCTTTTCCACATCTTTTAACCTAAGGGGTTAAACAGCGCAGGATGGTGTCAGGTGGATAAAAATAGAAAAAGGTGATACATACCTTCCAGTCTCCCATCACTGCAGCTCTGGAGCCTCTCAGACTCCACTCCTTTTCACTTCAGGGTTCTCATCCCATCACACTGGAGAGGCATACACTTCATTCACTTTCTATGGTCTGTAAGCATCCACTCTGTGTCGGAACACGAACCCAAAGTTAAAGAAGAGTGGATCCCAGGAACAGTGGAAAATGTGGTGGTAGGTGTCCTTTTATTTCCATTTTTCCCCACTCTGGCCCCATATAACAGTAATTTTATCAGAATGGACAACCCCTTTAAGTGCAAATAGCGTAAAGGGCCATTCTCTTTTGGTGTAAACATCTATAGAATTTCATTTTATTGGAAAGACACATCTTAGAAAGTTTTTACATTTGTTTTGCATTTAAACATGACCTCAATTTTTGTAATATAATTTCAAACCAGCAATTCCTGATACGTAACCTTCTAGATTTACAATGTTGTGGTTTCTAAGAATGTAGCATAACCAGTGTGCTCTTCTCTAAAAGTCCATATTAGATTGATTGCCAGAGCAAACGGAAACAGCAACAATTGCCACTTCTAAATTATGTGCCGGATGAAGAAGTATCAATGACTACAATAGTTATGGACAAGCCCACTACAGAAGGCTTTGTACTACCCTGTCCTCCATTATGTTCTCTCATCTCATGAAGCTCAGTTACTTAACATTATAATATACATAGATTAGAGATGGTAATTTTAACTCCTCAGCGTGGGTTCACTATCAGTTCAGTAACATCATTGATCAATTGTGATGTTAAATGCAGATGATAGCTTTGTGGAATTTGCCTTCAAGGTAAATTAATAAGAAGAAAGAGAGAGACATACATGCTAAACCAAAGTTCCTTTCCTGTTAATAACCTTGTTGCCTTTGACATGATTCAGCTATGGGGTGTTGAGGGAATGCCAAACAATTATTCCATGAGAGAACAACCCAGCAGTGTGGTTATGTCATATTTAACCATCTCAAGCCCAAGTGCATCATGTTGAAGATTTCCTGAAAGTGAAAATATTTAATAAGAATCCACGACTTAATTTTAGCTCTATGTTTGCTACTATGTTCTTAATATTATCTAAAAAAAAACAAAAAAAACACAAATGACATTTTTGGTTGTTGTTCATTCATAAGTGTACACAAGTGGAAATAATTGTTGCTACCCTTCTGTTAAAGAAATAAAAAGCCACAATGGTCACTAAAATAACTTGAAACTGACAAAAGTAATAATAAATTGAAACTTACTGAAAATCAAATAATTAGGATCAGACATTGCAGTTGAATTTTGGCTCAACCAGAAAATGTAAAAAAAAAAGTGACGGTGTGGTATCCCTAGAAAAATGTAAAATAATTTAACTAGAGGAACATGTTAAACTAAGATGTGTACTATAATTAGGATCACAGGTATGAAACATAGTTACTGTACTGTTGGGTATCATGGTTTGTACCACACTGAACATGGCAAAGACCAAAGAAAGCTAAATAGAGAAGAGGTTGTCTCTGGAGATTAGAAAGAAAATTATAGACAAACATGTTAAAGATAAAGGCTATAAAACCATCTTCAAACAGCTTGATGTTCCTGTTACTACCATTGTACATATTATTCAAAAGTTTAAGGTCTATGGAACTGTAGCCAACCTTCCTTGATGTGGTCACAAGAGGAAAATTGATAAACCTTGAAATTGTGTACCAGCAGCAAAAATGTATCAAAATTCTTCCAATGAGAAGAGTGCGCGACTCCAGGACCAGGATTAAGGCCAAAAATATATGCAAAAACAAGAAAAGGCAGCACTTCAAAAAATAATGTGGTTTTATTGACCCAACAGCAGTGACTTTTCAGCCCTAAACAGGGCTTTTATCAAGCTATGCAAACAATGCCAACAAGTGGTATATATAGTACAAACGTGTAAATACTCATTTATATTCCAATTACAGTACAAATAATATAAAGTGACAATCATACAGTGAAATCTACAAAAAATACAGATATATATCAGTATAAAAATGACATACTATACATACAAAATCCAAAGTGCACTCAAATGTACAGAAAACCATTCTAATGTGTAATGTATTATAATTAGTGTTGAGCGATTGCGTTGGCTATCGAGATCGAGCGATAGTCGATAGTCGGCCGCTATCGATAAGGTTTTTCGATAGTGAGCATCGATTATGAGCGATTACCATTAAAGTCTATGGGAGAGCAACAACACCTTCATTATTACACCCAAAACAAGGCTGGAGAAGCTGAAATTAAACATCCACAACAGTCAAATGGATACGTGCTACATCTTAGGCAAACACATTTGGTTATAAAAAACACAGAAATAAAGTCACAGACCATTCACTATCCCTGTCTTGTACCACAGCATGACCCTTAAACCTGCATCACCCACAAATTAAAAAGTGCCAGAAGGCAGTATGATTTGAACCATCATGTTACTTGAACTGGACATTGAATATCCCTGTCCTGGAATGCAGCATGAGCCCCAAACCTGCATGACCCCCACATTTAAAAAGTGCCGCAAAAAGGAGTCTTTCAACCACCATTTTAGTTGAACTGGACACTAACTATATCTGTCCTGTACAGCAGAATGACGATTAAACCTGTCTGACCCACAGTTTAAAAAGTGCCAGAAAAGGAGTCTTTCAACCACCATTTTAGTTGAACTGGACATATACTGTCCCTGTCCCTGGGCCACAGTATGACCATTAAACCTGTCGGGCCCCCCTTTTTTAAAAAAAGTCCCGGGAAAAAGGAGTTTTCAAAAAACCATTTTAGTTAAATTTGGGACATTGATTTGGGAACTGTCCTGTCCCAACGCAGGGACCCGGGGTGGAGAAACAGTGGGTGCGGGGTTGAGGCCAAAGGCTGGGTCCGTCTTTCAATTAACATGCGGGTTTTTAAAAATCCCCTATGCGCAAAAAAAAAAATGTGTGTGAAGCAGGTGGGGAAGAAAGAAGGGTTGAGAACCCCACCCTTCCTCGGGTACACAGTAAAATTACCTGGGTTTTAGGTTTTGCCCCCCGTTGAGTGCGGACCAATTGAGCTTTTTTGGGAAAATCCCTGGGGGTTTAAACCACTCCTGTTACCCCAGGTCCCCTTTTTCTTGGCATTCTTTTTTCTTTTTTACTAAACCGTGCTGGGGGAAAATTGTCTTGTATTTTGGTTCTCTGCCCGGCCCCATCCTCCATGTCCTCTGAAAAAACCTACTTTCTGGTAAATTTTCCTGTCCCTCCCTTGTAAAAATTTAAAGGGGTTTTTTTTTTACCGCTTTTTTTTTAATGCGTTTTTTAGTAGCTTAATTCTAGAAAAAACCATTTTTTTAAAAAAAGGAGGGAACCCCCACCTTTGTTTTTTGTTTCCTTTTTTTCATTGAAATTAAATGGGTTGTTAAATTAAGGGATTGATGCTTTTTTAAAGATCTTGCAAAAAAAAAGTCTTTTTTGAAATATGGGTCCTTTAAACGGGTTTTCCTCCCTTTTTCTTTTTTCTGACAGAAACCATCACCCTTGACCCATTTCTTGACAATTGTGAAGAAAAAATTTTCTGTTAAAAAAACAAAATTTTTTGAATAGGACCTTTTGTTATAGCGGGCTTGTCACAGCCAAAATCCCCCAAAAAATTCAAAGCTGGGCCCCTTGGGACCCAAATTTTGGGAAAATTTTGTAAAGGGAAAAAATTTTTGGGTTAAAAAACAAAATTTTTTTGGGGGGGAATAGGACCTGTAGTTAGCTGCATGTAAGCAAAATCCCCCCAAAAAATTTAAAAAGGGCATGCCCCTTTGAGCCCTTTGGAAAAATTGTGAAGAAAAAAGGGTCTTTTAAAAAAAAACATTTTTTAAAAATAGGCCCTTTTTTTTATAGCTGATGTCACAGCAAAATCCCCCCAAAAAATTTTAAAAAACATGCCCCCATGACCCATTTTTGGGCCCAATTTTTGAAAAAACCAAAATGTCTATTAGAAACAACTTTTTTTTTGAATGGGCCTGTGTATTGCTGCATTTAAAAAAAAAAATCCCCCCCAAAAAATTTCCCAAAGCGGGGACCCTTGGGGCCACTTTGGTAAATTTGGGGTTTAACAAATGTCTGTTAGAAACAACATTTTTTTTTTAAATAGGCCCGGGTTATTTTATTTGCTGAAATTTCAAAGCGCATGACCCAAAAAATTAAAAAAATTTGGACTTCTAACCCACTGTTAAAGTTTGTGAGGGGGAAATGCCTTAGAACCCACTTTTCTTTTTAAAAGGACCATGATTTTTGCTGTATCTCACAGCTACATGCCCCCAAAAAAATTTTTAAAAAAATTTTGACTTCTCAGCCACGGGTTAAAAATTTTGTGAGGGGGAAAATCCCCATTGGGAAGGGCCACTTTTTCTTTTCCCAAAGGGGACCATGTTTTATTGCCTTTTTCTCCAGCTACATGCCCCCAAAAAAATTAAAAATATGATTTTCAGCCCTATTAAAAATTTTTGGGGGGAGAAAGGGCCACTTAGAAGCCACTTTTTGGGTTCCCAAAAGGACCAAAATTTTATAGTGACCCCACAGAAACATGACCTCAAAACATTGACAATGTAAAAAAATTTCCCTTAAGAAAAAAGTGATTTTAAATGGAATCGGGTTGTCATGAAACCTTGCTGTTTTTTTCCCGGGTCCCCTCAAGAAAAAAAGAGAATAAAGAGGAAAAAGAAATAAAAAATTGCTTTTTAAAAAATTGATCTTTTTAAAAAAAAAATTTTTTCAAGGGAACCATTTTTTTTGGGAAAGGGAAATTGTAAAAGTAAAACCGGAAAACAAAATCGGGGGGGGGGCCCTCGGCAATTTGGGGCCACAACTCATCAGAGACCCAATGCCTGTTCATTTTTGATAAAAAGTAAAAACGATCCACTTAAATCTGGGGAAACCCGGTGCTTTTTGTCTGTAAGGGACCCTCCAGCTGTGCTAAAAGGGTCCGCCCCAGTTATGACGTGGTGCTGGGGGACAAACCCCTCTATGGGGGAGGGCCCGTTCGGGCCTTGCCCATTTTGGGGATCCCAAAAAGTCTTTTGGGGTTTGGAAAAACACAAAAAAAAAACATCGGTGTTGAAAAGCGATAGTGGGTCCCACCATGATTTTAAGCTAAATCTCTTTTGTGTTGGTTTGTGTGCCCTGCTTCCAGGGCGTTGGTGAGGTGGTAAACAAAGATTGCCAGAGGTCCCCATTAGGCTTCCGCCACCTTGCCTGCTGTTTCCCGCTACCTACTTGGCCTCAACTGCGGCCCACTTTTCCCGCTGATGTTGTTCCCCGTGACATTTGGGGAACGTGAAGCAGAGGGCAACAGATGTCTCCATTTTGATCAAACGCAAGGTCTCCTTTTTCCTGCTTTTTATTTCTTTTTTGGGGTGGGGGGAAGGGAAAAAGTGGGGTTTTTTGTTTTTTTTCCCGGGGGGGATCCGGGGGGAAAGGGGGGGGGCCCCGAAATTGTTGTCATTTTGTGGCCTTAAATGCGAGGATAATTTTGGGAAAGGAAATGGAGAAAACCCAAAGAATCATGTGAGAGATGGAGCCTTGTTTTCCCCCAAGGGCCTCGGGGTCGGAGGCACTGGGAAACGGGATTTTTCTCTTTCTTCCTCCCCCCTCAAATTGGGCCCCCAAAACTCTTTCCAAGGCAGGGACATGGGTTTAACATCGGTGTCTGGGGAATACCTCCCCCTTTTTTCCTTTCCCTCCCCTCCTCCTCCGCTGCCCCCGGGCCAAGTTTTTTTCCCCAAACAGCCTGACTTGGCCCGAGATGGGTGGGACCCTGAGGTGATGCGCCACCTTGCACTAGCTCTGGACCCGAAACCCTTTCCCAATGATGCCCCAAAGAAATTGGGGAAAAAAATGTGGGCCTTGTGGATTTGACGGGAAAAAAGGCTCCGTTTTCCGCTTGTGTCCCTTCCTCCCCCGTGGGGGGGGGGCCCTTTTTTCGAGTGTCCAAACGATCCCTTCCAGAAACTAAAAATCCCCACAAAAGCTCTTTCTGACAAGGGAAATTTTCCCGCCCCTGACCATTTTGGTGGCTTTTTCAAAAAAATGGCAAGGAAAGGGCCCGAGTCTTTCCCTGCCTCCCTTCCCGGGGGTTCAACATTTCCCCAGGTCCGCACCCCGCTTTTCAGGGCCCGGGGCACTTCATACTGCGTAAGGGGTTTCGCTTTTCTGGGCCCCAAACGCTGGAGCATTTGGGGGGGGGTTTTTTTTAGGGTTTGGGAAATTCCCGCGTGTTGCCCGTCAAAAAAATTTAGGGCGGTTTTCGGGGGGGGGCCAAGCTGACGCTGCAATGCAGCCCGGGGGACCCAAGAAGGGGTGCGAAGGCGGAAAAATGCGAAAATCCCGAAAATGGGGCCTTTCAGCAGGCTTTTCCGACCCCGGGTTTGCTCCCTTTTGAAATTTTGGACGCAAGGTTCATGAAAGTGCCAGGGGAAGGGGGTTTGTAAACCTTTTCCGATCTTAAGGGCGGGCCCCGCCCGTTTTGCCCTTATCGACACCCTTGCCCTTTTGGGACAAAGGGTTTTTTAACCCCCCAGCGCCCCCGGTTCGTTGCGGAGAAAACCGGGCCACGCTCCCGCCCGTGGGGGACGGTTCCAAGGCAGGGTTAATTTTAACCGGCCTGGTGTTCTGGGCGTGATGCCCAAAACCCGAGGGGGCCTTGGGGGAAAGAAAAAACCCGCAAACCCTCCCCGCGGGTTTTTAAAAAGCGTGCGCCCCAAGGGCCCGGAGCCAAACCCTTTTCCCCCCGAGAACCCCCCACCCAGCTCCCCAGTGAGCGTCACAAAAAGATATAGCGGCCCTTTGGGGTGCATTTCTTGTCCCCTGTTCGGTGGTGAGATGGAAATTTGGACACGATGCAGACAACGCGTTTTGAAATTTTAGATTTTACCGTGGGGGGCCAGGGTCCCGGGCGGGGGTTTTTTGGCCCAAAAAAAATGCCTGGTCGGCATTGGGATTGGGGGGGAGGGGAGGGGAAAGACGTGGCCCGGGAAACCCCTCTTTTGGCCCCCCAGCCGGGGAAAAGGGAAATTTCCAAGGCCCCAAAAACCTGGCCCGCCGACTTCGGCTTTTGGCTTTGGGATGGTTTGGGTTTAAAGGGGGTTTCTTCGCCCCCCAAACCTGGGGGGACCAAAAAGGTGGTGCTTTGGGGCGGCCCCTGTTTCGGGGTGCAAAGGGCGTCAAAACCGGCGGAAGGAGAAGGGGGGAGGATGGGGCTTGGTTTTGGGGCTGGGGTTAAAAAGGGGACGGTGGAGGGGTGAAGCGGAGGTGTTTCCCTTTATCATGATCTGAGAGACCATGGGAAAACTGAGGAACGCTTGGTGGTGGCCCGGAAGGGGGGGGAGCGGAGGGGCCCGAAAGGGGGTGATTGTGGTTGGAGGCCGGGCGGCGGTTTTGGCCTTTTTTTTGGCCCAAATGTTCCCTCCCTTTAATCATGCATTCCCCTGGATGTAAACCCGGGAAAGTTGGGGGGTGGTTAACCCCTTAAAAGGGTTTTTGCCTTAATTTTTCGTTTTCGGCAAAGGCGGATATGACATCGCTGGGTGAATCAGAGGCTTGCTCAAAGAAGGCCCCGGGTTTAGAGGTTTCCCGGGCCCTTTTTTACGGCGATAAAACGGAAGAAAGGGGCGGGGTTTGCGCGGGAAAACCCCGGGGGGGCGGAAATTTATTTCAGCGGATTTGCGGGGCCCCCTCTCCTTTTTTTTGGCGGGCCGTATTGACACACCCCATGTCTTCCCCCTCGTCCATGGTTTTAAACCCCTCGCAAAACAAAAAATTTTGCGGAAAAGGGCCGGAAAGGGTCCCCAATTCGGCATCATCATCATCATTAAAACCCGGTGACTTGGTCGTTCCCGACTTTCTGCAACCAAAAAGTGGGGCTACAAAACAAAGGGAATGCCAAAGGGTTGGCCGGGCCGCCCCGGGGTTTTTGCCCCATTGACCGGCTTCCCCTTTACCCCCTCTGATTGGGATCGTAATGGGCGGGCGAGGGAGGGCTAAATAAAACCTCTTATAAATTTTTAAAAAACCTTCTGACCCCAAACCCCAAAATTTTTTGTTAAAAACGGTCTTCAGAAATTTGGGTTATCCCAGTGGGGGTACCGAGGTTTACTTTTGGGGGCTTTCATGTTGGCGGGTGCTGATGATTTTCCTTGGGTGAGGGGCATTTGTGGCCTTTGGGTGCGAGGACGGGGGAAGGGAAGGGGAAAAACTAGTTTCAGGTTGCATTAACCCTTTAAGGACGATTGGCGACGATGTTGTTACTTAAGATTCATTGGGGGCCCCGACCCCCGCCGATGAAAGGGGCCTGCGGGGCCCGCAACTGACCCAAACCGCTGGCATGGTGTTGTCGCCCGCATGGAAGGAGACCTTCTTTCCCTACCCCTTTCCCATGTGCTACCCCCCCCCTTTGGCTCACTTAACCCCCTGCATTTCGCCCCCTGTTCAGAAATATAAAAAAAATTTTAGAAGGTTTTGAAAAGTTTTGGAAAGTCTCTTTTTTAAAAAACGGCAAATTAAAAGCTATTTTCAAAAACCCCTTAAAAACAAAACAAAAAAATTTCTGGATTCAAATTTTAATTTCAAGGTGTCATCAATAAATCTGGAATGGGGGGAAAAAGTCCAAAAAAAAAAGTATCTGTTATGGGTTTTTGGGATAATAAACGGTATTTTTTGACCTTTCCAAAATTTACCTGTGGGAGAATATAGAATTGCTGTTTTAAGATTTAAGGGGATGCTGGGAATGAACAATGTGGGTGCGGGAAAAAAGTCAAAAAAAACCCTAAATGTTATGTTTTGGGGATTTAATTTAACGATTTTTTGGAAAATTTCAAATTTAACTGTGGGGGAATATTGGGAATTTCTGTTTTTTAAAATTTACGGAGATGCTGCGTCAATGAACACTGCTGGGTGCGCAAAAATCAAAAAAAAAGGGGGCTGTTATGTTTTGGTTAAAATAAAGGTATTTTTTGCACCCTTTTAATTTTTACCCGTGGGGGAATTTTTAGATTGTGTTTTAAAATTTAAGTAGATGGTGCGGTTTAATGAACAATGCTGGGGTGGCAAAAAGTTTAAAAAAACCCCGTAATTTTTATGTTTTTGGGTTTTTTTAAAAAGATTTTTTTTGCAACCTTTTTAATTTACCCGTGGTGAATATTTGATTTTTTTGTTTTTTGATTTACGGAAAGGGTGCTGCCGGCAATGAAAAAATTGCTGGGTGGGGCAAAAAGTCAAAAAAAACTTACTGTTAGGTTTTGGGATTTTTTAAACGTTTTTTTTTGAAAACCCTTTTAATTTTACCGGGGGTGAAAATAGGGAAATTTTTGTTTTTTGATTTACGTAGATGTGCATCAAATTTAACAATTTTGGGTGTGCAAAAATCCCCAAAAAAAAACGTAAATGTTTTTGTTTTTTATATAATAAACCCGGGATTTTTTGCACCTTTCAAAATTTACCCGTGGTGAATTTTTTAGGGAAATTTCTGTTTTTTTAAAATTTACGTAGATGCTTTCGTCAATGAAAAATGCTGGGGGGCGCAAAAGTCAAAAAACCAGTAAACCCGTTATGTTTTGGGATAAAAAAGGTATTTTTTTACCTTTTAATTCACCTGTGGTGATTTAGAATTTTTTTTTAAGATTTTGTAGATGCTGGGCAAAGAACAAAGCTGGGGGCGCAAAAAATCAAAAAACACGAAACTGTTTTGTTTTGGGATAATTTAAAAAATATTTTTTTTAACCCTTTTAATTTTTCCCCGTGGTGAATATAGAAATTTTGTTTAAGATTTTTCGTAGATGCTGCGTCCAAAAAAAAATGTGGGTTTTGCAAAAGGCAAAAAAAAAAAAAAGTTTAATGTTATGTTTTGGGTATAATAAAACGGTATTTTATGCCCTTTTTAATTCCCTGTGGGGAAATTTAGAATCGCTGTTTTAAGGGTTTACGTAGATTTCTGCGTCAATGAAAAAAATGGCTGGGTGCGCAAAAGTCAAAAAAAAACGTAACTGTTTTGTTTTGGGATAGTAACGATTTTTTTTTGGGACCTTTCAATTCCCTGTTGGGAATATAGAATTGCTGTTTTAAAAATTTACGTAGATGTGCGTCAATGAAAAAATGATGGGGTTCGGGAAAAGTCAAAAAAAAGTAAAAAATTTGTTTTGGTATAATAAAAGGTTTTTTTTTTCCCCTTTCAATTCAAATGTGGTGAATTGAATTGCTGTTTTAAGATTTTCGGGGGGGATGCTGCGTAATGAACCCAAGGTGGGGGCGCAAAAACAAAAAAAACGTTAACCCGTTATGTTTTTGGGATACCCCGGTATTTTTGGCAAAAAACAAAAATTTTCGATACAAGGGTTGGATTATTGTAAAATTTTTCCCGCAAGGTGGATTATCAAACAGTCACGGTGTAATGGGTTAAAAATTTAAAAAAGGGAAAACCCATTTTTGAAAAAGTATATGATAATAAAAGTGGAGTTTTGCCCGTTAAAAAAAAGACCTGCAGTTATAGAAAAGATTTTTTTTCCAAAATATAAGTTAGGCTGCCCCCAAAATTCCCGGAAATATTTTAATAGCCAAAATGTTAATTTATAAAAATTTTTCCACTTAAATGTTACAAATAAGTCTTGGTGGGAAAAATTTTCCAGTGTTCTTTCTAGATTGAGGGTTGTCTGTGTTCGCCCGGGGCCCCCCCCCCCCCCCCCCCCCCTCCCACCGCCCTGAATTTCCAGCGGTAGATGCTGCTTTAAAAATTTTCTAGGTAAAATCATTTAAAAACTTCAAAAAATTTTTTTTTTTTTTAAAAACTTTAAAAAAAAAAATTGGAAGGATCACGTAATTTGTAAAAATTTTTTCTGTGCAGAAATTTTTCTTTAAATTTTGCTGAGCGGTTTTGGGCCCCAAAAGGGCATAAAATTTTGAGGCGGCCCGGGGAGACATTGAGGCTGCAACCCGGAAAAAGCTGTTTTATGTAAACCCAAAGGGCTGTGATTTTTCCAGCCCAAACGAAATACACATCCCAGTCATGAGTCGCACACATTTTCACCCTGGCCCTATTCTGGGAATCTGATTTGCTGGGCCCCCAAAATTACAGGAAGCGCGGAAAAAAAGGGGGGATCTTAATTTTATTTAAAGTCAGATTTTTTAACCCCTTTTTTATTTGCTTTATCTGGGAAAATTTTGATCACCATAAAAAAACCCTTTCCCATTTCAACTTTTCAAAAAAATCGTTTTAAAACTAGTTTTTTAATTAGTGCACAAGTGGTAAACATAAGGTTGTTATAAATATATACAAAACTTTTTTTTACTCAAAGGGGAAAGATGGATCCGCCTGAACTACTTCGGGGATCCCTAACGATGAATAGCAAAGGCGCCGCACCCCCCACTGCCGGCGCAAAGCCAAAAATCCGACTACAGCGAGTAAAAGGGGGCTTGGACGCAACTCTGCGCAGGCACAGAAGGGAATTTAGGGCCCCGGGAAAAAACCGCATTCTTATGTCTAAAAAGTGCCAACACAGGGCGCGTTCCCAAAAATAAAAATATAAAAAAAGTATTTTTTTCTAGGCTTTTGAGCCAAAAGGGTAAATTTTGGGCCCCAAAACATACGTGGAAATCCCCAAAAGAAGCATTTTTGCTATTATCAAAAACATGAAAAAACGTTTGAGTCTCGGTTACTATTTTGATGTATAAAGGTTAAAATTTGGGCAAAGGGTATGGGAAAAAAAGAAAACTAACCAAATTTTGGCCCGATGTTCCATATTCCAGGAACAAAAATCCCCAAAATAAGGACAGTGCTCCGGAAGTAGAGCCCCGGGGCCCGGAGATTCAATAGAGCAAAGGGATCCCAGCACAGGGGCACCCCCTTTGGGTTTAAAGGGGGGCCAAAAATTAGAGGAGGGGCCGCGTAAGTTTTCCCAGCCAGGAAACATAAAAAAATTTCCGGGTTTTAAGGGAATATCAAAATTTCCCAAAAACAAAAAACCAAAAAAGGAGTTCTCGGCCACCATCAACTAAGTCCAGGAATATCACAATCATTCAATTTCATTTCTGGAAAACAAAGAGATATATCAATTAAAATAAAATAAAAACAATTCAAAGTATAAGTAACTATACCAACACCATTTGTGCTTACATATTTGAGGAAAACGCAAGCAGAAGTAGGGTAAGTGGGTATGTAGTCGCTTAGCGACACATTTGAGGAAAAATCTTAAATTCAATGTTTAACCCATTAGGGTGCAGTGTGTTCAACTTGTGAATCCATTGTAGCTCTTTACGTTTAAGTTCTTATACTTATAGTGTGCATGCGCCGGCAGTGGTGTGCGGCGCCTGTGCTATTCATCGTTAGGGATGCCGAAGTAGTTCATGGCGGATCCATCATGTCCAGTGAGTAGAAACAGCTTTGTATATGATTATAACAAGCCTTATGATTACCACTTGTGCACTAATTATAACACATTACACATTAGAATGGTTTTCTGCACATTTGAGTGCACTTTGGATGTTGTATGTATAGTATATCATTTTTATACTGATATATATCTGTATTTTTGTAGATTTCACTGTATGATTGTCACTTTATATTATTTGTACTGTAATTGGAATATAATTGAGTATTTACACGTTTGTACTATATATACCACTTGTTGGCACTGTTTGCATAGCTTGATAAAAGCCCTGTTCAGGGCTAAGAGGAAAATTTATGTCAAATTGAAGAGACGGATAATACGAATGATAACCAAAGAGCTCAGGACAACCTCTTAAAGAGATTAGATTTGAATTCCAAGATCAAGGTACATCAGTGTTAGATCACACCATCCGTTGCTGTTTTTGCCAAAGCGGACCTAATGGAAGACTACAGAGGAGAAAACCACTGTTGAAAGCAAATGATAAAAAAGTCAGAAAAGAATTTGCAAAAATGCATATTTATAAGCCACAAAGCTTCTGGGAGAATGTTCTTAAGACAGATGGGACAAAGTTGGAGCTTTTTGGCTAGTGACATCAACTATATGGTAACAGAAGCAAAAATGAAGCATACAAAGTAAAGAACGTTGTGCCTAATCTAAAACATGGAGGAGGTTTGGTCATATTTTGGGCCTGCTTTACTGCAGTTGGCACAGAGTGTCTTGAGTCTGTGCAGGGTGCAACAAAATCTCAAGACTACCGAGGCATTCTTGAGCGAAATGTGCTGCCCAGTGTCAGAAAGCTTGGTCTCAGATGCAGGTCATGGGTCCTCCAACAGGATAATGACCCAAAATACACAGCAAAAGACATCCAAGAATGGATAACAGCAAAGTATTTGACTATTCTGAAGTGGCCATCTAAATCCTATTGAACATCTGAGAAAAGAACTGAAACGTAGTCTGGAGAAGACGCCTCCACACGAGACAGCTGTAGCAGCTTGATCATGAAGAGTGGGCAAAAATACTTGTGGACAGGTGCAGAAATCTCATTGAGAGTTACTGAAATCGTTTTCAGTGATTGCCTCAAGAGGTTGTGCAGCAAAATATTAGGTTAAGGGTACCATTACTGTACCATTAGGGTATGTGGATCTTCTGGGTCACCACGTGAGGTGGAGATGCAAACCACACCATGGAGCAGAGTCGGTCTTCACTGGAGCCTGCCACAATACTTGACGGACTTAGCTGCAGGGAACCCCTATGTCACTACCCTTGACATGGCTAATAAAGTTGAAATGCCGGACATAGGACTGTGGAATGGGCAGAGATGACGGCTCACAGGCCCGTAGCCACAGATGACAAGTAGCAGAGTTCCAGGCAGGTACAAAATCTGGAGAAGCGGCAAGTTACAGAAGTACAAGTAAATACAGGAACTAGGATGTTAGTAAAAGCAGGTAACAGACAACAACCAGAAGTCAGGTTCAATGTGAAGACATCAACAAACTGACCCAGAGCACAGGCAGGACGTTCCTTAAGTCCCAGGTGATGAAAGATTATTGGCAGGTAATTAGGTACAGTCCTTTTCAATCTCTGCTTCCTGGAATGCACACGCTCTAGAGAGGGTGCGTGCACACGCAGGACACCGGCAGCAACGGGGACTGGAGCAGGAGCGAGGACAGATGAGTACACGCTGGAAGAGGGGACAGAAGCCGCAACCGGGACATGGGCATGTCAGAAAACTGAAGCAGGGACAGTATCATGGACCCTAACAGTACCCCCTTTTAAACCTTTTCTTCTTCCACCCAGCCGAATACTTCGGGAACACAAATCAGCCTGCTTTCTTGACCTAGGGGGGTTACAGCAGAACAACAGAGATGGTCAGCAGGGGAAGAGGTGGGTGGGATTGCAAAAAATGGAGAAGTTTGAGGCAGCATGAGTGACATTGCTGGCCCCAATGGATAACCTCACCCATTTTCCAATTCAATGCTGGAGCATGCAGCTGTAAACACAGGAAACCCAGGAGGACTGTAGCAGAGGAACAAGGAAGAATGTATAACGAGATCTTCTCCTTGTGGGACTTTCCAACTGGTATTGTCAGTAGATTGGTATAGAACAGAACAGGCTCTTTCTCAATTTCCCCATTGATGCAGGAAAACCGCAGAGGCTTTTCTAGACGGAAGACAGGTAGGTGCTACTTGGAAACCAGAGACAAACGGATAAAATTCCCAGTGGAACCAGAGTCCAGAATGGCAAGGACTTGAAACGTGGGTCCAGATGCAGAGCTAAGAGTGACCGGAGTGGTCAGACCTGGAACAGATCTATCTTCACCAAGTTTTGCCTCACCCATGAGACCTAGACATGGGGGCTTGCCATAGTATAAGCACAAGTTCAGAATGCTCCGTTGAGTGTGTTCCTCCCGCTTTATATGCACTGTCCACCTGAATAGGTTTATCTTGAGTAAACGTGGGTGCCAGGGGAAGGAGACCTGGGAAGGCAGATGCAAGATGAAGAAGAGTGAGAGGCCAGGCGTATGTAGTCTGCTGTTGAAGCTCCAACTATCTTTCACAAAAATGGATGTCACTCCTATTAGCTAGAGCAATGAGGTCGTCCAGGGTGGTTAGTAGGTCACGACCAGTCAGCTCATCCTTGATTCGCACGGCGAGGCCCTCCCAGAAGACTGCCACCAGAGGCTTGTTATTCCAGGCAAATTCAGAGGCTAATATGCGGCCAATATGCGGAACTGAATGACATATTAGCCCACCGTAGAATTGCCTTGTCTGAAGCGGTGCAAAGAAGATGCAGCAGAGGTATTGCACCCAGGCTCTTCAAAGACTTTACGGAAGGCGCTCAGGAATTCCTGTAGATCCACTGTGAGCAGGTCCTCTTGCTCCCAGAGGGGTAAGGCCCAGACCAAAGCTTCACCTGAGAGCATGCTGATGATGAAAGCCACTTTGACTCGATCAGACGGAAACTGATGTGCCAGGACCTCAAAATGGATGGTGCTCTGATTGAGAAACCCACAAAATGTGATCACCATGGTAACAGGAGGGCAGTGGTAAATGCAGGCTGGGACTGACAATGGCACCGGAAGGTGAAGCTACTACAGGAGTAGATTCAGACATAGGTAACAGCAATATGGGTAACTTCAGGAACCAGGATGTCAGTAAACATAGGTAACAGACAGCAACCAGAGGTCAGGATGTAGTCTGCTGTTGAAGCTCCAACTATCTTTCACAAAAACGGATGTCATCTCTAAAATAGCTAAGAGCAATGAGGTCGTCCAGGGTGGTTAGTAGGTCACGACCAGTCAGCTCATCCTTGATTCGCACGGCGAGGCCCTCCCAGAAGACTGCCACCAGAGGCTTGTTATTCCAGGCAAATTCAGAGGCTAATATGCGGCCAATATGCGGAATGAAATGAAAAATTTTCCCACCGTAGAATTTCCTTTCTTAAGCGGTAAAGAAATGCAGCAGAGGTTTTGCCCCAGGGTCTTCAAAGCTTTACGGAAGGCGCTCAGGAATTCCTGTGATCCACGTGAGCAGGTCCTCTTGCTCCCCGAGGGGAAGGCCCAGACCAAAAGCTTCACCTGAGAGCTGCTGTGATGAAAGCCACTTTGACTCATCAGACGGAAATGATTGGCCAGGACCCAAAAATGGGGATTT
>JAODAL010062210.1:0-19874 GCA_025379985.1 Phyllomedusa bahiana | reverse complement strand
ACCATAGCAATGTAAATAGCAATTTTAAAAAAAAACATACTCACTGTTGATGTATGAACTGTAATTTAATTTATTGCAGATTTAAAGAGGATGAACATGTCAGAGGGGGAAACTCATGTATGATGGAACTAGGGATGTTATAAGGCATTGGAAAATACTTATGTATAGTATTTTATATATTTCCACATGGAAAATCTCATAATGGTGGTTGTGATAATTAACTATAATAATAACATATAATGTGTTTGATCATAAATTTTAATTCTTGTTTTTCAGTGTGATGTAGGGGAGCAATGTGCAGTCAGGAAGGCTTCCAGAATTGGAAAATTATGTAACTGCCCTAGAGGTGCTGTCTGCAACTTCTTCCTTTTGAAGTGTTTATAGAACAAAAAATCCAAAGACAATGTGCAGAAGTGACTGAGCTGAGCACCAACACAACATTCGGGAAGAAAGAATGTGGGTGACCATGATTTTTACATTGGTAAAATGATGTACAGCATCTGCTCTGCATTCTGTTCTGTTCTGTTAGCCTATTTGTTTGCACACTTGTGAAGATAAAAAATAAAGACCTGCTCTCTTTTGTAAAGTCTTCTTTCATGAGGAGTCTTCCAGAAGCTTTGTAAATAAAGATTTCTTATCCATTAGGTACATGGAATTCACATATTATGTTCTTGTTCTAAGGAATCTGTATACCTCACAGGCAACTATACATTGATTTGGGGCAACACAGTAGGCATAAATGGATTGAGTTTGAGACCTATCCTATTTTCCTTTATTCTTGAACAATTATTTATTAAATATTTACTGATGACCATTCCCTCAATAATACAATCATGAATGACATATTTGAGAGTGGATAGACATACCATATGTAATGGTCACCTGCCAATATAGGGCTTATGAATTCACAACACACACTGAACATTTCCAACTTTGAAGACATTGTCAAGGACACATATCTAAGCACAATGTAAAGGTGTAGTTCTTGTTTCCAAAAAGTAAGGTCTGCCTTTTTTTGTCTAAAGAAGTATCTGGAATTACAGCTAGTCTCAACTAAATTAATGAGGGTGATCTGCAGTACCTAAAACAGCTGGTGGGCAAGAGTGGTGCTGTTTCTTAAAAACAATGCAGGAAGGTAAATTTGCCACAAATTACTAGACAATTTAGACATTTCCTTTTCCTTACCCCACTTCATAGCTGATACACTTAACACAGATATTTTACACTCACATTTTAAGGCTCCTCTTAACCATATTCCTTTTTAGACTTTTTTAAGAACTATGAAGAGGGTGTAAAAAAAGGGTCTAAAATATAATTTAGTACACAATATGTACTATAATTTGGGCCTCAGTCATAGCAAAGTAACATAATATGAGTATCTAGATGCATAAATTGCTCATATCTTTCACGGAAGAATGAATTTGGCCATGATACATTATATATTACAGTTGATTGTAGTGAAAATCCTATATAGGGCCTACGCTTTAAATTGTTCATTGAAGAAGAATTCCAGAAGACACCATTGAGCTGACATGATATGAGAAGATATCAGACTGTAACATCAGTGAAAATCTACTTGTTGGCAGCACCATTATCTCTGCATGTAATGTGTTGGCACACTGTGCCCCTAGTGAGGTTCCAGAGAAACGCTCCCAGAAAAGCAGGTCTTGGGACATTAATAAGCGCTGCAGCCCTCTTTCCTTGTTATTAAAATGTAAAACCCCCTAATTAGGCAAGGTTCTTAGAAACAGTACAGGATTTATTTTATGACGTTAGAAATCTTTATTACAGATATTCTAACAAAAATACAATTATTAACCTGAAATTAGGATGGAAATAAATTCCATATATTTTATTCAAGGTTTAGCGTTAATGATATTGATATCCCTATTGTTCAATTTTCCTATATACTCCTACTGCAAGTCAATTTATTGCACATAGTTAAATACCATAGTGGTGTAGACTGTAGATATTTGACTCCTCAGCCTAACCAATCAAAATTATAATCTCTCACTTAATATTTTGTAATCTAGGATCAGCACATTGAAGAGGATGCATGAAGTATTAAAGTATTTTTTTCAAAAAAGTTATATGTGTTGTTGATAAAAGTGGCATATTTTAAGACCACATTTAGCTTTTCCCCTTTTTTAACTCTAAAATAATTATAAATTCTTCCCCATTTTGCCTTTTAAATCTTCCTCATTGACTTAAAGGGGTATTCCCATCTCATTGATTAGCTTTAAATCTGTAGGCAGAGGTAAATAACGACTATTACCAAAAACAATGCTTTTCCAATTTTGCTTAATTTCAGATTTAGAGCAGTTCTTATCTCCTGCTTGTTTACAGGAGGTTTCTTAGTCACTGATCCCCTCTCTCTGCTCTGGCAATTTCTGACATCACTCCCTGCTGTGTTTTGTTATCAGGACAGAGCTTGCCCCTGATCTTATATTTCTATTGAGAAAAACTTTAACCCTTATAGTTACTGGCCTGGAAGCAGAGTACTTTTATGTGTAATTACATTTAAGGGGTTGTCTTACTACAAAGATTAGATTTCATCACGTAGGGAATGATAAATGAAAACGTTTTCAAAATATATTGCTTTATTTTTTTGGCTTTGTTGAGAAGATCAGATAGATGTTATTAGCTCTGAGTGTACACAGGTTTCTCTAGGCTACTGACCTGCTCTGTGTCTAATCTGATAGCAGGGTGTGACATCATCACCACAGGTCTGCACACAGGACTCCAGCAGCTTGACTATGTTATTGCTAACAAAGCAGTGTAATTAGTGCAGAGAACTACAGACCTTAAAGTAAACAAAACTATAGAAAAGAACTCCTTCGTTCAGAGCAATTAGAAGTTGGGAATAATATGAGCTAATATGCTAAGCACTGCTTTAGAATCACCAGCAGCTAACCAGGAAGTGACAGGCTGCATGAATGAAAGCTGCTTTTGGCTATTGAAATTGCATGGCGAGACAACCCCTTTAAAAGATAACAGATTCACACAGCAGCCAACAATGTGTGTTGGCAGCAAGTAAGTTTTTCTGTCACACTATAAGCTTCTTCTCATGAAAAATATAGCTATACTAGCTCACATTTATAGTCAGACATCCTGCTTGGATAGTGCCAGTGTTTTTCACAATTCCTCCATCAGTAATTTTATTGCAGCAGGCTCGTCTAAGAATAGGAGCTATCAGAGCTGAAAAGTCAGTCACTGCTGTAGACCCACCCACAGCCTGCTCAAGAAATGTGAGCCAGAAGCGGCTGTAAAGAGAGAAAACAGCTAGATGGAGCCACTCCTTGAAGAAGAAATTACCTCTTTGAATCTAGAAGAAAAAAGGTTTATCTTGCTATTATATAGAAAAAACTAAGATATTTAGAAGTTGTATGGTTTATACACATGGTAGGAAAATGTTAGTATTGCTTTACTGATATTAATAGGTTGCATTTTTGTTCAAAGAATTTAGTTACATCACTATGGAAATTTTAGACCCATAGCAACAAAGAGACTTGTAAACCGATATTTAACTCGGTAAAACACGTGCAGATATATACACTACTGGTGGCGTCAAGTAACTATAGTTAAACAATATTATTTAATTATCCTTAGAAATGTTAACTTACCATGACAACCCCTGTCTATATGCCCTATTAGTCCATATGAATGTCATAGAAAGGGATTCCATGTTTTTGTCAGACAAATGCTAACAAGTGGTATTTTCACTCTAATAGTCGTAGCCCGTTAATGTATTACACCATCAGCTATTATTTTGATTAGTCACATGTAATATTACATTTCCTCTACAGTGTCCAGTGAAGGAAGAAAATAATCACAGCTTCCCCCAGCATTGTCAGCAATTCTCTGGGAAGTTCACAAGCTGGACTCATACCATAGTTGATCAATAGGAATGCTTTAATTATAAAATGGGTTATTGGGACACAAGATACAATGTATAGGTAGATGCATTCAGATCTTAAACTTAAAGAGGTTGTCTCACTACAAGGATTGCTTTTTATGTTAAAGATCTTGCTAAAATAAGTCACTTTGCAATATGTGTCCATTAGCAGTGTCCTACCTATTCTGAGATATCCCTTCTTGTATGGGCTGCATCAGCTCCTCAGGTCGCTATAGCTACAGACCTGTGTGATCTCTCATGATAGGCTGCCAGCACTGGTTGCTATAGCTACAGACCTGGCTTCGACTGCAGCCTAGTAGCAGCCAGTAAACAGGCCCCTGAATTCAAAATGGAACCAAGAAAACAGGACTGAGGTAAAGTGAATCAATGTAGCCAGACAACCCCTTTAAGTAACTTGAATTTTGTCAGATCTACGTAATACATAACAATCAATCATTGGCCTGCTAGTCAGACTGCCTATTTGACACTGCGTTGTCCAATAGGCAGGGGCACCATCAGGCTGTACTGGCAGAGTTGCTATCAGGAGCCCTGAAATAGTAAGATAGGAACTGTTAATAGCAAAGGGGTCCAGATGCTTTGGTTGTATGGGGCCCTGAAAATCTGAAATTACTAGTCCAATTTTTTGAGCTCACTTATTCACCTCTCTAATCTCCCTCTGCCTCTCTGTGTGGCGCGTGGAACCAGGTAATATTTCTCGAAAAATATACTCTGGAGGTCCTTGCGTGAGCTTTTGGGCTAAGTTGCCTGACCTGAAACTCATTTTTATAGGGGACATCCAACCTACCTCGTAACTTTGGTCATTGGTGCCAATGGTGGACCATGACAGCTGGATTCTACACAGCCCCCCACCCAGCAGTTCATGTCAAAACCGATCCGCAGATATGTCGAATTCTGGCCCCAGGTAAAAACCAAACATATGGCTGTTTCGACGATCACGGTCTTTGTGGCTGATTGCCCTTGGGTCCCTGTGCCCCTAATTATGGAGTCCCCAACTACTTGCACATGTCTAGCCTGACCTGCGCTCTATTCCCATCTTCCTGGAGCAGGACAGGGGTAGTGTCTTGCTGCAAGCAACGCTATTTTCTGAGATGATATCCCCCTCATATGCCCAATCTTGCAAATTAGTTGGGGGTACCAAATCAGGACTAGCCTTCCTGACACTCTTTCCTCTTACCCTTCTTTCTGACTGTTACCCAATCGAGCTGCCTTCATGTTCCTGCACCTCCCATTGCTCCACCCTCCCAGCATCTACACCTGTGAGTGAGTGCTCAGTGAGCAGGCAAACCTCGCTACCAAGTTGGCAGTGGATCTCAGTGTCGCCACATGCGCATTTAGTTCCAGGATACGGGCTTCTAACTAGTGCAGTGTGCACACATGTGTTCATGCAGATGCCCCTCGAACTGTTGCTCAAGGATGGCATAAATTGCACGGTTGTGCACTGGACAGCATGTCAAACAATGTGAAATCATGGGGATGTTTACACATAAAAAGATATGTATGAATACAATTATAATATTAAGCGTTACAATAATGTCCCTCTAAAAACTCCCCAATCTAAAGTTTCTCAATAATAGTCTCAACACTTAAAGAAACACACTTATAAGGAAAACACACTCGCAGACTCGTTCACTCGCTCAAAATACTCAGCTTTAAACCTTTCCCACACTGCTGTTTGGCTGTGCTGCAACCTCTCTTTCAGGAGCAAAAGGCTGGAATTTTTGCCCATTCTTCTTTGCAAAATAGTTCGAGCTCAGTCTGATTGTTTGGCAGATGTTCATGAAACAGCTATTTTTTTTTTACGGCTTCATGCTACAGTTTTCAATGGGATTTAGGTTATGGGGACTGCATGAATGAATAGGTTTTGATTCAAACCATCCCATTGTAGCTTTGGCTGTATGTTTAGTTTAGTTGTCCTGTTGGAAGATGAAACTATGCCCCAGTCCAGGGCCATGTTTTCCATTAGGCAGGGTAGGCCGGGGGCCTCTTGAGGACAGGGGAGCCACTGGTAGCCAGTGAAGACACAAGCTCCTCTCCTATGACTTTATTATAATGACAAAGGCTGCTGTGGCGTCCTGCCTGCTCTGTAACGAGTTGTTGGTCATTTTCCTCCCCAGCCGGGAAACGCGAGCTGCTGAGTCTCCTTATCTTCAGAGGCACAGCCCGAGACGTTCCCAGCTCATCTCTGCCTCTCTCCCAGTATCCGCCAATGACCACTGTTAAACTGCAGTGCAGTAGTCCTCTGGGTCCATGCTCAGCACATCAGAAAAGTTTCACAGAGGCTCTGGAGGACAGTGATGCAGGTCAGGATGGCTGACCACATGCAGTTGCTATATTATTATTAACATTTATTTTAAAGGGCAATGGATTCCTTGGCGTGTTTACATTTGAGGGGGGTCCACATATTAATATGTCAAGTGAGTAACAATATGAAAGATGAATGACTTATAACTGGTACAGAGGGAGAGAGGACCCTGCCCAGGAAGGCTTACAATTACAAGGAGGAGGGGAGAGGACAGAGGGAGAGGGGATGGACATGTTTGTGGTGGGTTGTACAGTGGCTGCAGGGTAATTGTAGGTTATAGCAAATCTGAAGAAATGGGTTTTCGGTTGCTTTTGAAGCTGGTGAGAGTGACAGAGAGTTCTGATGTGTTGGCGCAGTACATTCCGAGTGTGGGGGAGTGCAAAGAGAAGTCTTGTGAGATGGTTTTGTTGTGGAGGCTGATAAGAGGAGAACAGAGAGAAGGACCTCTGTGGAGAGGCGGGTGATTGCGGAGGGAAGATATCTGGAGATTTGGGCAGAGATGTTATGGAGGGGGAGAGGTTATGGAGGCCTTGTAGGTCATGGTTAGCAACTTTGAAATGAATTGCTTAAACTATTGGTAGCCAGTGAATGGATTGCAGAGGAGTAGCGAGGGAGAGGGTTGGATAAGACGGGCAAGCAGAGTGTGAATGGTTTGAAGGAGAGCAAAGTGTGCTAGATGGGAGGCCACAGAGAAGGATGGTTGCAGTAGTTCAAGGGAGGGAGATGACAAGGCATGGGACGAGCATTTTAATGGTGTCGAAAGTTGAGGAACGAAACGGATGCGAGAGATTATTTTCAGGTGGAAGCGCAGGCTGAGGTGAGGTTTGTGATGTGTGGTTGGTTAGAAAGGGACTGAGCGGAGTCGAGGATTTCCCTCAAGGCAGCGGACTTTGCGGAACAGGTGGGAGAGTGTACGCCATTGACAAGTGGATAGAGTAGATCAGGTGGAGGGATGGGAGGGGGAACGGTAGAAGTAAGATGAATTTCTGTTTCTCAACATTTAGTTTTAGGAGACGGGAGGAGAAAAAGGAGGACCACATATCATGTGGTCAGTTAGGTATCCTGACCCATGTTACTGTCCCCCGAGCCTCTCTTATGATATAGCAACTGTCAATGATGTGGTTTTATGATAAGAGAGGCTTTGAGTGATAGTGACTCGGGTCAGTTGTTATATGAGTTGCTGTGTGGCCTGACTCCTATAACCTCTCCATCCTGTATTTCCAGGCCATGCCAAGCAGCAACCCATTTAAGTGGCTGTGTGACCTGGCCTGGGGATGACTGATAGTAATTTTTATGCTGAGCAACTGTTCAAATACTAAGTTCCAAAGTATTAACCCTTTCCTGACAGCCAGTCATAATTATATGACTCTTTTGTTTTGTTTTCTTTCCGCCTTCCAAGAGCCAGAACTTGTTTATTTTTCTGTTTACATAGGCTTTTTATTTGCGGGACAAGATGTAGTTTATAATGGTGTCATTCACTGTACCTTAGAATATATTGAGAAACCGCCAAAAAATTATAAGTGGGGCGAAATGTAAAAAAATTTGTACTTGTACCATGTTTGCAGGGGTTCTCTTTTCAACATAAATGATATGTTATCTATATACTGCAGGTTGATACAACTATACATGTATGGTTTTTGTTATGTTTTAGTACCATCTGAACATTTTCTATTTCTTAAATTTGCGCTGCAGTGTCATTTTCTGTGATCAATAACTTTTTTGTACTTCCATTATGGACCTGAGTGAGGATGCATTTTTGAGGGCTGAGGTGTACTTTTTATTGATACCATTTTAGGATAGACGTGACTTTTTGATCACTTTTTATTCCAGTTTTTAGAGGATGTGAAATGACAGAAAAAAAACAATTTTGCCATTTGGAATTTTTTTCTTCTTCGGTGTTCAGCATATGGGATTTAAAATAAATGTTTGTTATATTTTAATAGATAGGATTCTATGGGATTGTAGCAATACCAAATATGTGCTACTTTTTTATTATTTTATTTTTTCATTTGTAAATGTCATAATTTTTTTTTCATTGTAACATTTAGTCTTCCTAGGGTACTTGACCACTATGGGGTGTGATTGTCATTACACACCTCTGTAACAATGCAGAAGGGTGTACAAAGATAGCGCTTTAATCACTTCCTGCCTGTAGAGGTAGAAGCCAGGAATTTGGATCCTCTGGGTCATCACGAGAGATGGAAATGCAAACCACGCCAGGGAAGGCGCACCCGCTCTTCACCGGAGCCCACCATAAGGCCAAACTGACTTAGCTGCGGGGAACTCCCAGGTCCTTCTCCCAGAGTGCCGGACGCAGGACTGTGGAATAGGCAAAGGTGATAGGTCACGGGAAGGTAGCAACCAAAAACAGGTAGCAGGGTCCAATGCAGGTAGCAAACTGGTGTAGCGGCAGGTGTGTTAGCGGAAGGTATACAGCCAGACAGGTATGCAGAAAAACCAGGACATCAGTAAACGCAGGTATCAATGTGGAGACATCATCAAACATCAGGATCAATGTGGAGACATCATCAAACATCAACAAGCTGACCCAGAGCACAGGCAGGAAGTTCCTTAAGTCCCAGATGATGAAAAGCCATTTGATGGCTTATTATGTATGGTCTCTTTAAATCTTGGTCAGCAGAGAGGGACAGCAAGCAGGATGCTGGCAGCAGCAAGTACCAGAGCAGGATCAAGGACAGGTGAGTAGACGCTTGCAGAGGGGACAAGGGTATGTCCGTGGTCCGGAGTAAGGATCACAGCGTAGACTGTGCCACTGCCTACGGCAGGAAGTGACAAATCAGCAGACATGGTGGCGATGGAAGCCTTCACAAGACCAATTGGCACCCCACGATATCACAGTGGGGGTGCTGATCAGGGTGTAAGGCATGGTTTCTCATTCTGTGCTGTTCTCTTCAGCTATAGGTAGTGTTAGTCAACTGTTTATATTATTGCATCCTTTTCTCCATCCATTCTTTATTATGTATTGTTGCTGCGCTGCCATCTGCTGACCAGAATTTACATGTGCTCCCTCTGTCTTTGTTCATAAAGTTTTTCTCTTAGGGAGTGTGTTTTTTTTAGGATTTTGCTGTGTCATTTCCTGTTAGTTGTTTTTCATCTTAATGGGACTGGAGCACACATCTTTTGCACTAGCAGCAGCATCAATTTCTGACTAGCAGACTGCAGCACAAGAGAAAACAGCACACTGCAGCAAAACAAGAGAGCAGTAAACAGCAACAACAAACAGCAGCAGCAGCAGCAACAAACTGCACCAAGGTTTATACTACTACAAAGATAACCACAGTTCTGTATCAGTGATCATTGCTGTATCCAAGGTGAATAAACCACATTCTGTTTCATATCACTGTGTTACTATATCTACTAAGCTGAGCCTGCTTGGTCCTGTCTGCTCCACATTCTGGATATGAAGGTAGGAAAGTCTCCCAGTCACTATCATCCACCAGCCAGTTACACCTTCATGTGCCTCATGTGGGGACAGAACAGTCAGAAATTGTCTTAAAGCCCAATTACATCAGTCAGAAATTGGCTTAGAGCTCAAGACATCAGTCAGAAATTGCTTTAAGGCCCAAGACCACAGTCAGAAATTGGCTTAGAGCTCAAGACATCAGTCAGAAACTGCCTTACAACCCAAGACTACAGTCAGAAATCTCCCTAGCAACAAGCACATTTAAACCAAACCCAGGCAGGAATTTTTTTTTCCCATTGTAAATAAAAAGAAAATTTTTGGTCCAAAAAATTTGGTTAGCAAGGGAAAACACAGTATCGGAAGAAAAGTACCAACAAATTCAAAAATTGCGCTGGTAGAGGGATGGGGTTTTCCCCGTCAAATATTTAGAACAGCATCCCCACATTCCTCGAGAGTTTGCAAAATTAAAATGTCTTTTTTTTTTTTAACCAATTGGCAAGAAATGGGGTGTAATTTTAAGATTTCCAATTCTTTTTTCCCTTTTCCTAAGGTATTTAATTGTTATTTTAATCCCTAAATCCTCATCTTAAAATTTACCCCTTTAAATTTCAAACCAGTTTTTAAATGTTCCCCCTTTTGTTTCTAAAGTTTTTCCAAAGGGAGTGTTTTTTTTTAAAATTTTTTGGGATTTTCTTTTTTTTATTAATTACTACAAAATCTTTTGGGTTCGGGAAAATTTCAACTTAATTAGAAATTCCCAGACCGGGTTTTCAAGAAACCAAATGCCCCAAAGCAATGGGCCCAAACCCAACAAACCCCAAAGGAATCCCTACTACGCCCACATTTCTTAACCCATTTCTTTGTTCCCAATAGATTTACCACACCTTTTCAAGGTGACAAATTTAATAAAGCCCCCCCTGCCCCATATGATACAAACAAACCCCTACATATCCAAGAGTAATTTTTCCCCCTCTTGTACAAAATTTTAAATTTTAAGGTCAAAATAAAAATTTTAATAACCTCAATTTACTAAAGTAAATTTTTAAAGGCCAAAGGAAAAACCCCAAAATTTGGTTAGGCCAATTTCTCAAATTGCCTAAACCCAAATTGGTAAACTTTTTGCCAAAAAGGCAGGGATTAAAATGGTGGACGATTTTGGAACCAAATTTTTCCATCGATTTACGCCCCAAAAACCCGGTCCCATTTCCCCCAAAAAAGGGTTTTTAAAACATGCACTAATTAATCAAGGTTGTAGGTTTGGGGTCCCAGGTGTTCCAAAAAAATTATACTTGTTTTAAAAAGAGGGAAAACCAATTCCACAGGTTTTTGCTCCAAAACGCTTTCCCGGGCCAAATTTAAAAAATACAATATAAAATAATGGGGTATACCTTGGAAAGTTTTAAAAATTTTATTTTTTTTTGGGTTTTTTTACTTTTACAAAGGTAATTCAAAAAATTGGTTATGTTGTACGCGATACATAAATTTTTTGTTATAACCCAAAAGGCTTTTTTGTGGAATGACCTGAGTTTTAAAAGAAATAGGGGGGAAGGGAGCTTGCATGTTTAGAAAAGCTGAATCGATTTATCCAAAAAAAATTTCCCAAGTAAATTTTATTTTATTTCAGGGGTCACAATCAATGCTCACAGAAGTAACTCGAGTGAACATAAACGATACCAATTGGAAAAAAATAGACTGCTTTTCAAAAAAATAATCAAGAAAGGAAAACAAACGTTTTGCATCGAAAGGGAGGCAAACCCTTAGGAGCGTAGGGCGGGTGGAAAGATTTAATTTGATAGGAATCTTGCGGGGGAAACTTTTGAAGTTTAAATCCGTTTTGGGCTGAAGGGAAAAACCCCAATCCAGTATCGTTTTTTATTTACATTAAGCGGCCCCGTCAACGGTTCAGTGAAAAAAATATAGTTTGTTTTGGGCCCCAAAAAAAAGGGGGGCCCGACCCGGTATCCAAAATGCCGGGTTTTTGGCTTTACTACCTCATCAGCGATTCGCTACGGCATACCCAATAAAGTGGGAAATTTAAAAAAAAAAAAATTTTTATTGGGAAATCTCCCTTCACGAAAAGGTCCCTACACCCAAAATTTTTAAAATTTTTCCGGATAACAGGGTAAAAGAGATTTATTTGCGGTAAGACGTTACAAAGGGTAAACGCTTTAAATTTTGACCGGCTTTATTAAAATGTAGGAAATGTCAAAACCCAAATTCCCCTTTCTTTTAGGGGAGTTTTTTCGGGTTAGGTTGGGTTAATTCTACAATTTAGGGGGAGCTCAGAACCTGGGGAACCAAAAGGGTCTTTTTTTTTGAACTGGGTATTTGGGGGGGAAGTTTGAAAAGGAAAAGGGCGGGAACATTTTTTTTTAAATTAAAAGTAAACTTTTATTTTTTTTCTAACTTTTTTTAAAAACCCCCCTGGTTGTAACAAAACCCCCATGGGGGAACCCAATTGGTAAGGCATTGTGCCGGGAAGTGGGCACATCGCCAGGCAAAACACCATCCCCCCCAAAATCATTATCTGAGGTTCACCAGACACCCGGATGCTTAGAAACCCCGGGGATCCGGAGACCACGCATCTTTTCCGTTTGGGTGTAAACCAAAGAAACTTTTGCAGTTATTTGGGAGAAAACCTCCCCAATGATGCTTTTTAAACACCCCCCGGGAGCCATCCCCCGTGAATGCCCATTAACCACTAATTTACCCTCCATTCGATGCGGGGTCCCCCAACCCCGGCACAGAACCCAGCTAGGGATTTTCGGGAAGCCTTCCCGCTGGGGAAGCATCCCCCCCAAGGAGGGGAAGGGGAAAATGTGAGGTCACACGACAGACAGGCACAGCTATGCACCCAACCCCACTCACCAGCGATTCATCCACTGCAGTGACCAGTATTCCCGCTACAAGCCATGGCGGGGACCCCAAAACACGCTGACACTGCCACAGATGTTTCATGCTCATGTTTGGAGGTATGTGAGAAAAGCCAAAGGGACAAATGTTGTGCCAGAATATGTCTTATAAAGGTTTACCCAGAGAGACAACCAGAAAGGGCCGTAAAAATGTTTTCGATCATTGACGACTAAAGCAACCGGTCCTTAGCCGGACCTAATTCTTTAAGCATTTGGGATCAAAGGCCCCACAAAACCCTATACCTTAAATACCTCTCAGGCAGCATAGAGTTTTGTGGCAGAAGAGCACAGGGATTCATCGCTTCCCCTATCAACGGGGATACAGAGATACCCCTACCTACACTGATCGAATGCGACCCATATACCCGATCCCAGAATGAGATTCCTACCCCAGAAGCTGCATTTCCCAACACACCCAAGGCACCTAGCCAGCGTTATCCACCTTTGGATTTGGACGCGAGATTCTACTCCTGCTTGGGAGAGACAATCTAAGGTTTCACAAGTGCGTCAACAGTGTAACGGTCCTGACTACGCCCGTACGCCCAGACTAGACTTGGGATGGGTAATCATAGAAATTATGCTTGGATCCAAACAGGAATTGACTCCTTTAAGACTTATGTGAAAGGGGACGGACGCACATCTTACATCAAGCCGTGCCCTCATCACTATGAGGTGAAAGAGAAGCTCCCAGATCTCATACAGCTGCCCGACGTCATTCCCTCCCCATATGCCGACAATCTGGGGAGATCATTGTTTCTCACAACTAAGGATGACACTAAAATAGCCTTGTCAGAAGAAGACAGAGAATTTGTCAATATAATGGACAGTGAGTTCTCTAAGGATGAAACCGATCACTGGGTTTCTCCATTACCCTTCCGAGCTTCCAGAGTAAGACTCCCAAATAACCAGGAACAAGCATTGTCAAGATTTAACTCTCTTCAGCGTACCCTAAACAGCAAGCCTGAAATGAGAGAACAAGTTGTCACATTTATGGAGAGAATATTCCAGAAAAACCATGAAGAACCGGATCCATCCCTAAAGAAGAACAAGGAGTGCTGGGTACGGGCGCATTGGGACTTATAACATCTCCTTCCACGACACATCTTGCAGCCGTGAAAGGAACCCTTTCCCCAAAATTTATCTCCAACCTTCCCTCAGCGCCACCAACTAGTTATGCCCAGAATCAGAATAAGAGAAATTCCATCAGCTCAGTTTGCATCTACAGATGACTTCGTAGGCAAAGCGAGAATGCTCTCCCAACAGTAACAGTGAATTGCCACTGAAAGCAAGAAAGCCAGAATGAGTCTCCAAAGGAAAACTCACAGACTCCCTTGCTGGGGGAGCCCTTGGCTCAATTGACCCCTGAAGACACTACAGACATATGATGTCAGCACTTAATGAGCATAGCAGTTTTGAGGAAAAAGCAACAACGGCTGTACCAACTGGTCAACATCATGGCAATACCAACCCACAGTGATCTGCTCCGGCCGACAAGGAAGTGACAGCTGCGTGGTGCAAAAACCCCCAAACAATGGAAGCTCACATACCCACCTCCAGTAACTTCTCGAGCCAGAAAGAAGGCCTGCCACAGTATCGGGATACTTCCCACTTCACTGACAGGGAAATGTCTCACCCACCTCCACTTCTGTCACCACAAAACGCCCCTCACATCACCTTGGGGCCACACCTGAGACCACCATTTCTTGGGGAGCCATCTGCATTGTGTCAGAGTCCAGGTTACGATTTCTTGCAACCAGCCCAAGCTGAAATGTTTGCACGACAGCAAGAAATTTCATGGAAGCAGAACTTGGCCAGACTTGTGATGTCGGCAGAAACTGTCCGCCAAAAAGAACTGGAGGAATCTACACAGACGCAACCTTTAGCTGGTGATCCCTTTATTCCTCCCAAGGAATCCCAAAGTATTAGGAGAACAAGTCGAAAGTCTGCTTATCAACAACTGGAACCCCAAGGAAACCATAGTAAAAAAAAGGGAAATCTTGGATCAACACCCCCCACCAAAGCCTGTCATTATCTCCATCAGAGTCACCTACTCACATTTGGGACCAGGAATTAACAAAGGAGATGCAAAATAATTTGCCCTCCAGCTCAGTGCCCCCACATCACCGCTTCCCTGTGGTTTCCACATCACTCCTTCCCCCCCCGCCGCATTTCACCAAGAAAAAGAAATGGCAAACACCACAAACACATCAGAAAGAAGGAGACCCTCATCTTGATGAAGGAACAAAACCGGGAAAAGGGTTGACTGCCTATAGGACTAGTTACAAAGGTTCTTCCTAGCAAAGGGTGGCAAGATCCGGAAGGTGGAAATTTTAAGATATCCCGGAAGGGTGAGCCTAAAACATTTGCAAGGCCAATCAACGAACTCATTCAGATACTGCCCATTGAGGAGTTTCCTGAAGGAAACAGTGCCGAACTTTGTTCCATATTCTGAGTTGATAAACAGGACTATCTTAGTTTTTTATATTGCATTCTAACATGTTTTTTTTACAGGTTGTGGACTATATTTATAGACATTAGTTTATAGTGAAATCCCCCTATGGGAATGCAGACGGGGGTGTGCTGTTTCTCTTCAGCTATAGGTATTGTTATTTCAACTGTTTATATTATTGCATCCTTTTCTCCATCCATTCTTTATTATGTATTGTTTGCTCGCTGCCATTTCTTTTCCCCCTGCGTTCGTAAGTTTTTTCTTTAGGAGTTGTTTTTTTTAGGATTTTGCTGTGTCATTTCCTGTTAGTTGTTTTTCATCTTAATGTGACTGGAGCACACATCTTTTGGGCTAGCAGAAGCATCAAATTTTTGACCCAGACTGGGGGCTGCAGCAAAACAACAGAGCAGTAAACAGCAACAACAAACACAGCAGCCAAAGCACCAAGGCATCTACAAATAAACCCCAAAGGGTTTTTAAAGGTATCCAAGGTGAATAAACCACATTCAGTTTCATATCACTGTGTTACTATATCTACTAAGCTGAGCCTGTTTGGTCCTGTCTGCTCCACATTCCGGATACGAAGGTAGGAAAGTCTCCCAGTCACTATCATCCACCAGCCAGTTACACCTTCATTCGCCTCATGTTGGGACAGAACACATTCATTTAGATGCTGCGGCCATGATCACCGCAGCATCTTAAGGTTAATTAGCATGTAAAGGAGCCAGATCCATTTCTTGTTGTTATCTGTCAGTATCAGATACACCAGCCTTCTATATGGCGGAGACTACTGAGTAATCCCTCTACATAGAACACTACCGGTGCCAGTGAGTATAAGTACATTGTGTGTCAGTAAGGGGTTAAACTAGGTTCAAAAGCGCAAATTTTGTTGAAATAAGCAATAAATATTATGTTATTGTTAATGTATATATTTATTCCTGTGAGTGGTTGTGTTGCCTGGGGGGCCCAGTGCACAGCTCTGCCCAGTGACCCATATTGTTGTTCAAATGGCCCTGATCCAGTCTCAAGTCTTTTGCAGCCTCTAACAGGTTTCCCTCCAGGATTTCCCCTGTATTTATCTCTATCTATCTCATACTTGTCAACTTTTGGAAGAGGCCTTCAGGGAGATTTTGAATTGCAGCTTGCCGCCTTGATGGTTTGAGTGGGCCACACCCCCTGTTTTACATGACATGCCTCCTTTTGCTCAAAGCCACACCCACTTGTCACATCTGTGTAACAGCTTTGGAGGAAAGCTGATAAGCGCATGTGGTATCCTTCAGCTTTACTGGACGTCGGATATCCTAACCAGCATCCAACCTGGGTAACAGCACATTAATCAGCTTTCCTTCAGAGCTGAGCTACAATGTGGTCTCTATGCACTAAGTGAAGTCAGGGCAGCATCTCATGATGCTTTACCCTGGCACCACCACTATTTAAAGAGCAATCCACAGCCGGTAAAAAAAAAATACTCAGATGTATAAAGCTTTTTAGCTGCCATATCGCCTCAGGCTCAAAAGTGGCCAAACATTGTCAACTTGTGACTATGTTTGGCCGCTTTTCAGCCATATATGCTGTACTAGTGTATATAGTGCGTGGCATGTTTTTTGCCCTGGCCATTAATTTGTATGGGTGGAAACCTTGCCCAACACCTCATCGAAAACCTCTTCCAAAGAAGCGTATTTCAGGCGAGGTTTTGATGCTGTTTTGGGCACTGAAAAATCAGCATCCAAACAGCGTCCAAATAAACCATGTGAACATATCCAAATAGGCATAAACAAGAGTGCATTTTAAAAGTTACCAGTACTTGACATGGCCGGTACAAATAAAATACCGGCACTGGCCCCCGGCAGTAAAACCGTCCCTGACGGTGGTTTACCAACTCTTCAGGGAGACCTTTCAAGAGAGTCTCCCTGATGATCAGGGAGAGTTGGTAAGTATGATCTATCTTCCCATTAACTCTGAACAGCTTCCCAGTCTCTGCTGAAGCAAAGCATCCCCACAGCATGATGTTGCGACCACCATGCTTCTCGGTGGGGATGATGTGTTCAGAGTGATGTGCAGTGTTGGCTTTTCTCCACACATAGCATTTGGCATTTAGGGCAAAAAGTTCAATTTTGGTTTATTCTGTCCCAAGAACTTTATTCCAGATGCTTGCTGTGTCCCCTACAAGCTTTTTGCAAGCTGCAAATAAACTTCTTATGGCTTACTTTCAAAAAGGGATTTCTTCTTGTCACCAATCAAAAACACCAAAATGATACCAATAAAAACATCGACTCATCCCGCAAAAAACAAGCCACTACACAGCTCCATACAAAGAAAAATAAAAAAGTTATGGCTCAGACTATGGCGATGCAAAAACGTGTTTTCCTTTTTGACTAAAAGTATTTTTATTGTGTAAAAGCAGTAAAACATAAAAAATATACAAATTGGGTAGCGCTGTAATTGTATCGATCTGCTGAGTAAAGCTAGCATGTCATTTATACCGCATGGTGACTGCTGTAAAAATGGGACCGAGTCAGTCGTAAGGCTCCTATGTGCATGAAGATGCTGTAAAGTATCTCTCTTACTGCTGGTAAAGGGGTTGTCTCAATATAAGGATTGCTTCTTATGTTAAAGATTTTGAAAAAAACAAGTCACTTGACAATATGTGTCCATTAACAGTATTCTACCTATTTCTAGATATCCCCTCTTGTATGGACTGCATCAGCTCCTCAGGTCGCTATAGCTACAGACCTGTTGGATCTCTCCTGATTGGCTGCCTACTGCAGCCTAGTATAAGCCAGTAAACATACCCCTGAATTCAAAATGAAACCAAGAAAACAGGACTGAGGTAAGATGAATCAATGTAGGGAGACAACCACTTTAAAGCAGTGCAGACAAGAATGCTGTCCCCACAATCCTATATAGATGACTAAATTTGGAAATCTACAATCAGAAAATAAAAAACGCTAAGAAGAAAAGACTATGTATCAGTGTCTTGCTTTCCCATTAATAAAAAGTGATAAACGAGTCATATGCACCCTATAATGGTACCAATAAAAACATTCACTCATCCCACAAAAAACAAGCACATAATAATATCTGTATACTGAAAAATAAAAATGTTATGGTCATCAGACTATAACAACATAAAAACACATTTTTTTATAAACTAATTTCTATTGTGTAAAAGTAATAGAACATAAAAAAGATAAAAATTATGTAATTGCAATTATACCGACCCACATAATAAAGTTATTAAAAACAATGGTGCAACTGCGTTCCCTCCACCCCATTTTCATGGCCTAATGCTAGAAAAAAACTATGGAATACCTGTGCACCCAAAATGCACATTACACCCCTCATGAGATCCATGAGAGGTGTTGCATCCAAAATGGGGTGACTTCTGGAAGGTTACACCTGTTCTGGTACTTTGGGAGCTTTGTAAATGCGACATGGCCCCACCAAAATTTTTGGTTCCAAAAGCCAATTAGCATTCTCCCCTTGTTTCCCCCTCCCCTGCGCCCAAACAGCATTTAAAAACCCCACATATGAGTTTTGCCGTATTGGGGAAGAAATTGCAAAAACAAAAATTTGGGGTGCTTTTCTCCAGGATTCCTTGTAAAAAATAAAACATTTTCAGCTAAAATTGTTGATTGTTGGGAGAAAAATATTTTTTTCATTTTCACAGCCTAACCAAAAAATTTTTTTTTACATGTGGGGTCGATATACTCAGTACACTACGGAAAATTTTTTCCAAAAAATTTTAGTTTCCAATATGGGGTCTTTTTAGGGGTGTTTATTAAGTTTTAGGAATTTGGGGTGTCCGCAAACCTGGAATGGCACCTAAATAAAATTGTGTTGAACATAAGACCCCAAGGGCTCCCCCCATATTCGGGCTTGTGGTTTTACCAAAAACACACTTGGGCCACAATAGGGTAGCTCTAAAAAACGGAAGAAACTGGGGGGGCGATCTGAGTTTCATTTCTCTGGGACAATTTTTATTATTATTATTTATTTATTTTAAAGCGCCCTTGATTCCAGGGGGCTGTACAATCGAGGGGGTTTAAAACAAACAAAAACAAACGAACAAAGAAAAGAACAAAGACAAATTGGGAGAAGAGGGAGAGAGGCCCCTACCCGCGAGGGTTTACAATCACAAGGGGGGGAAAGAGACAGGGGGTGGGGGCAGACATGTATGAGGGGGGGGTAGTGACAATTTATGAAGGTTAAGGCAAGCCTGAAAAATGGGTTTTCAGGTTTTAATTTTGAAATTGGGGAGAGTGGGGGAGTTGAGTGTTGGGGGCAGTCACATCTACGCGTTCCAGTGAATAATGGAAAAAATTTAAAATCTCAAATGGTGCTGCCCTATTGCTACCTGTGTCAAACGACAAGATTTATAATTATTAGCATATAAATATGTGAAAAATTTCTAATGTAAAAAAAAATAACAGTTATCCCCTTTTGAGATTTAAAAAAAAAGTAAAAAAAATAAAAAAAGCTAGAAAAAAAAAAAAATTATAAAATAAATAAAAATAAAATAATAGTAAAAAAAAAGTTGTTTACATTACATACCAAAAAAAAGCCTGCAAATTTTTGAAAACCACCAACCATAAAAACCCGTAAATTAATCTAACAAGTTATTTGGGA
Organism: Phyllomedusa bahiana; assembly: GCA_025379985.1. NCBI lineage: Eukaryota > Metazoa > Chordata > Amphibia > Anura > Hylidae > Phyllomedusa > Phyllomedusa bahiana. The sequence continues at coordinate 242 of JAODAL010062210.1, read as the reverse complement.
AAGTGTAAAAAAAATGTAAATGTTAAAAGGTGTAAAAAAAAATTTAAAAAAAAAAAATTTTGCAATAATTTATAAGGAACTTTAAAATATTCCCCAAAAATACAACTTTTCCCAATAAAACAAGGACTCATACAAAATGCTATTGAAAAAAAAAAAGCTAAAATGCGAAACGTGAAACAAAAACAAAAAAAAAGTCTGGTCTTAAAGGGGTTTTTACACAAATAAAATTTACGTGGGGAAAC
>JAODAL010062209.1:0-19874 GCA_025379985.1 Phyllomedusa bahiana | reverse complement strand
CGTCCGGCCCTGTCCAAGTTGTTGGTACTGCAGTCCCTCCCTTTCCAAATGGCGGACTCTGCACCATTCAGAAAAAACTAATGGCTTTGTGCCGAGCCGAGATGGAGAGTTCCAAGACTAATTTCTTTTCCCAAAAAAGGGCAGTACCACACTTCATAAAAAATGTAAAACAGAAGTGGGCCATCCTTAAGCTTATCGTTTTTTCCAAGGTGCAGGGCATGGACGTCGGGAGCTGTAACACTCGGGGCCAGTACAGTTTTTTAGGGCCCCGGGTAAATTTTGGCTTCCGGCCCCGGCACCCCAACAACTTGACAGGAGATGCCGCTTTCCCTTACTTGTCAAACTGCTGCTCCTGCCCAATGTCCCCTCCTCCTCCTTCACCCCCCACCACCACCATCCACCCCACAAGTACTCCCATCATACCACATGTGTGGGGCACAGCGTGTCACGCAGTTTCTACACCTGGCTTGCCTCGGCGAACGAAGTCACACGGGGGAGAACTGCTTCCGCGTCATCAGCAAGAAATCGATGTGTGGTTTTCCCTCACCACCGCAAATCGGAACCATGGGACGACAATGGGGGGAACATGGGTCCGGCGCTGCACCGAGGAGGGATGGTCCATGCCCCTGCATGGCGCAGGGGGTTTCAATCGGGTTGGAAAAGGGGTTCCTGAAACCCCTTCCACCGATTTTCAGAACATTCTGAAAATGGCCGGGAAACTGTGCATGCATTTTTTATCCATTCGACAAAGCCAGGAACCCCTCCCAATTGCAGCGGCAAAGGGCCCCCCCAAACACTCTGATATGCGATTTTTTTCCCCCGTTGGAATTCCCCAGCCGCACATGTTGGCCCGACTGTATAACGGGAGTAAGGCCTTTAAACGTTTTTTTGTGATCCAGGCAGACGAAGTACTCCCCGGGGTTAACTTTTGATGTCAGCCATTTGGCAGCTCATGCGGACACCGCCGTTGTTGAGGCCATTCGAGGAGGCGACGTTATTTGTCAGTCGCCAGGACAGGGGGATGAATAAGTCATTCCACTGCTTCAGTCCTGGAACAGATCTGAAAAATCTGTCTGGGCAGGGGACTGGAGATGGGCCACATGAGTCCGGGGTCGACTGAAATGGAGGAGGAGGAGGAACATTGAGCAGAACATTGTCTGGTAAATGGTGGATTTTCTACCCCGGGGGACAAAGAGGAGGGGCAGGACACTGGGGAGTAATAGAGATGAGGGAAAACGGGGGAGATGACCCCCAAGCAACGTGGCAGTAACAGGGGAAATGGAAGCAGGGACCCCTCGGGGTCACTTGTGCAGGGTGGCCCCCCCATTTCTTATTTGCCTGCTATGACAGCCGAATATCACATCCGGCAGAGGGTGACTTCTGGCTCCCACCCATTGGACCCTCGCTACCGGGGCCAAAAGGGGGCCTTTTTTTCCCCCTATAAGAGGGAGGGCAAACTCAAATACTAAGGGAAATCCCCGTAATCTTGGCTGCTGCCATGTGCGGGATCGTCCCTCCTCTACATGTCTGACCGGGGGCTCCGCAACGCTCACGTACTACTGCCGCGGATGCTGGGGGAAGGTGGGGGGTAGAGCCCCAGTACATGCTCCATCAGCAGTAACCCTAGTCTGCGAGTAATTGATGAGCAGTTCCTTCACCCGCCTAGTTGAGGGGGTATCGCAGCAGCAGCAGGCAGCAGCAAGACCTGGGCAGAACCTGAACCAACAGGTGGTGCGCCTATTCTGGACAGCACTCTGCCACCCCTGTTAGAAGATCCGCTGGTATACGGGGGCAAGCACACAAAATGGATGTGTGGCCGGCTAAAACTTTGCCGAGTTTGCAGTGGAGAAGCTGTCCTGCCCCCGGCCAGTAGTTGTGGCATCAGAGCGGGTGTTCAGTTGCCGGGGGGGCCATCGTTACCCCAAGGAGACACCGCTTGATTCCACGGGAATTTATTGAACGACTGACCTTTGTCATAGATGAAATCAGGCGTGGATCGGCCCAGGATTTTCCACCACAACCAAATGCATTAGGCGTCAGACATACATCAACCATGTCGCCTACAACCCAAACTGTGTGAAATGAGTTGGGTTCAAACTACCTGCCTCAGCCATATTCTGATGCAGCCACCCGCCTGATGCCACACATCTCCTGACCATTTTCCTCATCTGCCACCAACCATCCGTAACAGGGGATGGTATTGTCACCCACCTCCAACTTGTCATTGTGCCCACGTCTGAGCTCATGCTGCTGCTCTGATGGCTGCTTGCCCATTGCCATCCACACTGATGTCATTGATCCACTGTCCCTGACCTCATGCCTGCTGCTGTACTGCTGCCGATGACCTCCAACTGTGTCATTGTCCCACTCTGTGGCCTACTGTTCCTGTTTTTTGCCACCTCCAGAATGTGATTCGTGCCATCTGTTTTCTGACCTCATGCTGCTGCCTGTAGATGCCTGCCCGTGACCTCCACACTGTGTCATTGTCCCACTCTGTGGCTACTCCCTGTTTTTGCCACCCTCCAGAATGTCATTGTGCAACTGCCTGACCTCATTTGCTGCTGCGTGACCTACACACTTGTGTCCATAGTGCCACTGTCCTGACTTCATGCTGCTGCTCTGTGGCTGGAGCCGTGACTTACACACTGTGTCATTATGCCACTGTCTGACCTCATGCTGCTGCTGTGGCTGCTGCCGTGACCTACACACTGTGTCATTGCTGCCACTGTTCTGTCCTCTTGCTGCTGCTGTGGCTGCTGCTGGTGACCTACCACACTGTGTAATTGTCCACTCTGGGCCTACTCTGTTTTTTGCCACCTTCAGAATGTCATTGTGCCCACTTGATGACCTCATGCTGCCGGGCTAGCGCCGTCCACTCCACACTCTGTCACTAATGTTCCACCTGAGCTCTCAGCTTGTTTTTTTCAAGCTCATTCTCTGGCATGGAACTTTATCATGCAACATTCCCGCTTCAGTTTTTTGGTCAGTTTTGCCCCATCTTAAGTGCCCAGGGGAATTATTAGTTGAAGCGTTTTCTAAGATGCGGCGGCAGTCATGTGCGTGTAATACTAAAACACAACATTGTATGACAGACCAAACCAAGCTCCATCTGCATATTTAAGCATGGCACAAACACATTTACAGCACCCTGCAGGCTCTGTGCAGCATGGAAATAGCTGTTTTTTAACGTGATTCTGTTGCGAAGTAATTCGGTACGAAGTTATTTTTTGCCGAGAAATTCGGAGAAGTGAATCGAAACGATTTTCGGGGATAAAAAAAAAAAACAAGAAAATTTTCTTTTTTTCCTTTTTTTTGCCCATATCTAGACTCAGATTTCTAAAAATAATATCCTGAAAATACATTGTATAATTATATATAATCTTATTTGCATTTTACTGAGTGAAATAAGTATTTGATCCTTCTGGCAAACATATACTTATGACTTGGTGGCAAATACCTTGTTGGCAAGCTCTGCTGTGTGACTGGGGGCGAGGGTCACACAAAAAGATGTGGTGGTTGGCCGATGGTGGACAGGTAGGTGGGGTACATCTACGCAGTGATGGGAAAGCGAGTCTTGATGGTTGTGGGGGTGGAGGGGGCCGGGGATTAGCTTTGCGGCTTAGAAAAGTATGAGGGTTTTGTATGTGGTTGTTGTTGTTGGTTGTGTGTTTTGTATGTTGTTGTTGTTGTTGTTGTTTGTTGTTGTTGGGTTGAAGTAGGCATTTACTGATGTTTGGTGTGGTGTGGGGTGGTGGGGGGGGGAAGAGGGGAGGGGCGGAGTAGGAGGGGGTGGTGCAGTTGAGAGCGAGGGGACGAAGAACGAAGGGCGGGGGGTGGGGTGTAGTTTGTAGTGTGGTGATGTACTGTAAAACGAAGGTGCATTGTTATGTTTTCTTGTTTCTTTTTTTGTCTAGATAAGAGAAAGTGGAGGAAGGTGGGGTAGCTGGTGGTGGTGGTGGTGGTGGTAGGTGGTGGTGGTGAGTTGGTGGTGGATCGTGATTAGTAGTTTATACATGTGTATTAAGTCTCAATCTGAGGGAGTTGAAGCCTTTGAGTTGACAAGCAACAGCACTCAAAATTTACAATGATTTTAGCAGATGATCTGCAATGAGGAAGTGACCAAATTCAGGAATAAACGTGGTAGCAATTAATATTCCTGCATGCAACTTCAATTCTGCGCATCTGCGGGGCTGGACCTAACTAGGGGGGGGGCCATACAATATGTATTATAGTTTTGGTTTGACAGATGGTTGATATTGACTTTATTAGCGCTTCAGGAACAATTAGCTATATTACATTGGATTTATAATTGTGACCTTGGTGATGTTCATGCATTTTATTTTGGATATTGCTGTCTTGAGTGGGAGAATTTCCCGATTGTTAGGGTCGGTAAAACATTCGCCGAATTTCTCGGCAAAAAATAACTTAGTGACTGAATTAACTTCCGGCAACGAATCACGTTAAAAAAACAGCTATATTTCCAGGCTGCACAGAGCCTGCAGTGTGCTGAGTTTGTAATCCTCTACTGTTGCCACTTGGCTTATATATGCAGAGGGAGAGTGTTCTGGTCTTCATACAATGTTGTGTTTTAGTATTACACGCCCTCCCTGCACTGCCCCGCTCTTAGGAATCGCTTCACTATAAAAATTCCCCTGGGCTCTTATCGACGGGCCAAAACCTGACCAAAAAACTGAAGCGGGAATGTTGCATGATATAAGTTCACTATGCCTGAGAAATGCTGGAAATAAAAACTAATGATGTAGAGCTCAGGTGGAATCTTTTGTAGGACAGAGTGGTGTGGAATGCGGCCGGTTGACGGCGCTAGCATCAGCGAGCCATGAGGTCAGACAGTACGCAGGACACAATGACATTCTGGAGGTGGCAAAAAACAGGAAGTAGGCCACAGAAAGAACGTGGGACAATTGACACCAGTGTGGTAGGTCACAAGCCAGCTGCCAGCAGCCCAGCAGCTTGTGGTAAACGACAGGTGGCACAAATGACACAGTGTGTTGTAGGTCACCGGCAGCAGCCACTAGCAGCAGCATGTGGTTAGAAGTGGCCATATAATGACACAGTGTGTAGGTCACGGCAGCAGCCACAGCAGCAGCCCATAATGAAGTCAGACAGTGGCTCATAATGCACCTACTGTGTGTAGGCGCTTGCCCAAGGACATGCAGCTTCTGTGTGGGCAGGCAGTAGGGGCTCCTTGTGAACATTGGCTGGAGGTGGCAAAAAACACAAGGAGGTAGGCCAAGCAGTGGGAACAATGACCACAACGTGTGGAGGTCACCGCGCGGCCCAGAAGGCCTACAGGCAGCAGCAGCATGAGGACGGACAGTGGCCACAATCACATTCTGGACCCCCTGGTGGCAAAAAACAGGAGGAGTAGGTCCACATGGTCGTGGGACAAATTGACACAGGTGACGCGAGGTCACTACGGCAGCAGCTTACCAGCCAGCATCTGAGGTCAGGACATGGACAATGACACAGTGCTTCGTGGTCGACCACGGTCATTCGGCAAGCAGACCCCACAGTCAGCAGCATGAGTCAGGACAAGTGCACAATGACTGAGTGTGGACACGCGTGGAGTGACAATAACCAGTCCCCTGGGGCAAGGTTGGGTCGGTCGGCAGATGGTGTGACGAAACTGTAGTAGCACGATGTTTGGCTGTCTGGAGGGGGGGACCACCATAACATGGTGAGGGAGGAGGATTGCTGAGTTGTGGGGTGGTGGATGGGGATTGGGGGTTCACATGTAGTATGGGTCGCTCGGGGGGCCGAGGTGAGTGAAGGACGTTTCCATGGTTGTTTGGAGTGCGCGTAGGCCAACAAGTTGGATGGGATGGGGGGGGTTTGAAGGGAAGGTGACATAGACAGGTGGATGAGGGTATATTGGGATGGAGGGGGGGGGATTGTGAGGAAGGGGTATTGAGGGAGGCGAAACGTGGGGGAGATCGTGGCACAACCGCGCTAGGTTATACAAAAGCGCCGGTGGAAAACTATCGCTAATAGTCGGGCCCCGGGACAGGACTAGGACTGATTCTCCACTGCACACAATACTCGGCCTCATGTGGCCAGGCCCATCATCCAGTGGTTTAGAGGTTTGGCCTGCCCCAGTATAAAGTCCCAGCGATCTTCTAACTGAGCCCGGCGCGCGCGAGTTGGCAGAGTGACTGTCAAATAGGCCACCACCTGTTGTTGGTCGGGACTGCTCCGGGTTCTTGCTGCTGATGCTGTGCTGGCGACTACCCTCCTCACCTTCAGGGGGTGAAGGGTAGCTTGCTCATCAGTGACTTCCAAGACTACTAGGTTTAACTTCTGATGGAGCTGGTACTGATCCGACCCCCCACATATCCACCCAGAAGCCGAGGCGGCCAAAACAGTGGCGAGTAACTGTGGCAGATAGTTGTCTACAGGAGTTCCGTCGAAGCGTCTTGAGAATCCCCACCGGGTCAGGTACCGGTCAGTGAGTGGGTCGTAGGACGATATAGTGGAAGTGAATTAGGTGGGTAGCAGGCTGGTGGGAAACGTGTGGTGGGTGCGGCGGGAAGAACGAGACGTGCTGCTGGGATAATACGGGTTAAAGGACGCCCAATTGTGAGTCACTCAGGGTGAGGGGTCCACATTAGAGCGGGGAGAGAGACATGCCTGAAGTCAGCCCGCTGAGGCAAATGCCGGACTATCTCGGCTAGCCTCTGGTCACTACGCCCAGGCAATATAAGCATGATTGCGGGCCCAATGCTGCAACATCGTTGTCTCCGCGATGGGGCTCCAGGCTGCCATTGCCACTGTTTTCCTGTCCTCGAACATGAGACGGGGTGGGGCTGAGGACTGCGGCAGGACGCTGCTAGTTCGACCGCCGAATTGCCGGACTCAGGCGCCTCAGTAGAGTGGGGCTCACTGGGGTGGTTTTGACCATGACTGGGCTTCATGATCCTTTGGAGGAAGGATAATATGGGCACGCAGACTCATCCTCCTTGCTGGCGTACAAAGGGACTGCCTGGTGGCCACTTCTCCAGTTCCCTGCCACAGAACTGATTTTTCTCGCATCTGTCTCCCAGGACAGGAGAGCAGTGGTATGCTAAGTGTGGCATCCAGGTTGTACGGAGCGAGCTAACTCACGGATATTTGTTAAGGGCGCCTCCTTGCGGGAATCGGCCTCAACATAACGGAACAGGGCATGTCACGCTGGTGCTGACAACTTGGCGGCACTATCTAAAAGGTTATACAGAAGGGCAGGTAGGAGGGCGACAGGACACACGGGATGACATGCTTATTTGAGGCGGTCGTCTGGGCCTTACTCTATGTTCATTCAGTCGGTGCCAACACGCCGTGCAGGCTGGAATTCCAAACGGGGGGTAACATAGCATTTCAGAGTGTTGTGGCGGGAGAGGCCGCGTTCTGCCGCTGATGGTCGTGCGAGGGGGGTCCGGGATGGGTTACAGACATGGAATTAAAGTGCCCCCCCCTAAAGGCACAGCTTTCCATGGCCTTTTCAGAAATGTTCTAAGGTTCGGTGGAAGACTTCCAGGGAAACCGTTTCACAAACCCAGATTGAAACACCCGTGCGCCATGTCAAGTGGCGGGCTTGGACCCTTCCCATCCTCGGTGCTGCACCGGCAGCGGAACCACCATGTGTGCCCTCCCATTGTCCCGTAACCAGGGTTACGGATGTAATTTGCTGAGGTGAAGTGAGGACGAATGACACACATCCGATTTCGTGCATGCAGGTGCGGTCTGCTGCTGGGAAAGCCACTGGGTGACCTTCGTTCGCCAGATGCAAGCCATGGTGTTCAAACTGCGTGACAACGCTGTGCCCCTACAAATGTGGTATGACTGGGAGCCAAGTTCGATGTGAGTAAGGCTGAGGAGGGTGGTGGTGGTGGTTTGATCGGAGGAGGAGGCGGGACATTGGGCGCCAACCTTGGTGGCTGGAGGAAGATAGCAGGTTGAAATCGTGAAAGGTGTTAGCGGCTGAAGAGCGGCAGGGCAATGGGGGCGGGGCACTGGGGATGGGCACGGTCCGGTTAGCCTCTTTACTCTACGATAAGTCACTAAACATGGGGGAAACGCGGCGGGGTGTAGCCATATCAACTATACTTTGAAAGGACAGTACTGGCCCCTCTGACCGTAGTTACAGCTCCAGACGTCCCACGCTGCCTGCCGTGCACCTTGGAAACAAAACGAATAAGCTTAAGGACTGGCCACACCTTCTGATTCGACATATTTATGAAGTGGCTGTGCTGGTACTGCTTTTTGGTAAAGAAATTACGTCTTGGAACTCTCCTGAGCGGCGACGGCCTCTTTGACCTGGAGGGCGATGATTGGTTGCAGATTGCAGAGTCCGCCATTTGGAAAGGGAGGAGATGCAGTTCCATAAACCTTGGACAGGAGCGCACGGAGTCAGCCCTGCTGCACCTCTAGGATGGTTGGACGATATCTGTTGTATCTTTGCAAATACCTCGCCCTGAAGCTGCTGGACGCACCCCCATGAGTAGCGACGGAAGGACTAGGAGCATCTGGAAATGGGAGATGATGTCAAAGAGTAAAATCAGCTCCCTTCTGCAGAGGTAGGTGCGAGCCTGGACACAATGTCTGATGCCAATGGCAGGTTGTGAGTCGGGGCCGTCTGTGCGGCTAGCTCTGTGGAGGACACCCCGGAGCGGCTGGTGGCGACCTAACAAAGCTGTGAATGAGGGGCTCAAAAGGAACTCAAGGAGCATGGTGTGACGGCAGTGGTTGTATCACTGGGCACGGGCGGGGCAATGGGGGTGTGAAAAGGCCTAGGGGTATCGGGAGGCGGTCACTGAGAAGGTATTTGTTAAGGGGGGCAGTATGCATATGATGGAAATATAAGCCCGAGGTGAAGTGGTGGGGTCCGACCTACGAGCCGCTACTGAGTGAACTACTGCGCCGCTGCCTAGACGAGGGAGCACCTGTGCGCTTACTGGCGTGGACCGGCAGTTGAGAGGGGTTGGTGAACCCCGGCGGGCTCCAGCGGGGTTCACCGAAATCAAACTGCCTGCTATCCTGCTGACTCACGGCCCACTCGGGAACCCCCATTGTTGGCCTGCGCGCTGCTGTCGCGCATTAGCTGAAGCCCAACCGTTTATCCTGACGCGATGGTTGTAGCCCTGGCCTGCTCACGGCGACCAAGGGAACGCGGGGGGCTAGGGATTTAAGATTTGATGAGTGGTGTGGGGATGACGTATCTGCGAGGACCGGTGATGGGGCGGGGGCAGTGGAATGTGGATGGGTAAAACATATACAATATGGTAAAATCCCAGAAAATGGGGAATAGTAGCTTAAGAGCTGTAGGGAGACTCCGCACCCTTACTGCAAAGAAAGAAGCAGGGAGATATTGGCCCCCTCATTTCTTCGACTGCCATGTAGCCTGCCTGGATCTGACCATACTCAAATTGTTAATCCTCGCTATATAGTGGCGCGGGCCTGAATCACCCGAGGCCCAGCCACATAGTAGATCTCTGGCTGTGGGGAACAGATTAATGAGGACAGTGTGAGGGGCCGCTGACCATAATCGGCCATGACATATCTCAAGGGGGCTCTGTGGTCTGACGTTCACACGACTCTTGGCCCTGGGCCGTTGTCAGTTTGTCATCTGGGACGGAAGGAAAGTAGGATGACCTAGTAAACCAATTCAAGAAACTCTAGGGTTGCTACGACCAGCACCACGGACCGCTTAGATGACAGTGGCTGTTGTGGACTTCACCGAGTGACCACATGCTGCGGACATCCCCCTTGCTGTGTACCTGCGACCTGGGCCTGGATTGTTTCGTGTGCTATGCCCTCGCAGGTTTTGTAGTGCCTGCCACCATCGCTGTCTGACATACTGTTGGGGCCGTTATTTGGAATGTAAACAGGTTTAAATGGTTGAGATGAGGGAGTTGGTTTATATTACTCTAAACTGAGAGTTGATCAAAATGGATCCCTACCACTAAGATGCGTGGGTAACCCAGAGGTTTGAATAGTGACAGCGCGCCACACCAACACGTCAACATGGGCCAGGTGAATGGGACTGGCAGGGGCCGTTCAAATTTCTCTGTGTTTGGAGGTTGGATTATTAGCTAATAAAGGAGGGTTTGTGTATAACATCGTGGTGTGGGTATGGTGGGAGTATGTTTGGGAGGTGGGCGGCGTGTTGTTTATAATTTGGAATATTGTTAATATCTTATTGGTGTCTTTTAATGAGGTCTAGGAATGTAAATAAGAGGTTGGTATACCACGGGTTGTATAATTGCGTCAAATTGATATTGTGCAGATCTCCTATCGTCGTGCGGTGGGGGGTGCGGACGGACATATTGGGCTGGTGGGAGTGGAGTACTTATTCAAAAGTGGTTTATTTTGGGTTGGTTCCGGTGTTGTTGGAATTTTAGGAGTTCTGCGTTTATTGGAAGTTGGGGCTGTGTTTGTTGTTGATTAATATTTGACGGGGGACGGTGTGGTCTCATCCTTGATGATTTATTTCTTACGGGGTATGATTCCCCTGGATGTAAATTTGGCAAAAAAGAATTGAGCAGCCACCAAACCCTACTAGACTTCTGTAGAGTGTTACAATTCGTGTTTTCTACGCTACACAACAGAGAGGAAAAAAATTTGTAATTTAACCTTTGCGTGTGATTATGGCTACAGGACTATTCTTTCAATTTTTTGCGGTGTGAAAGTTGATGTTTGGAAATAGTCGGTTTTTTTTTGTATCCACAGCTGAGTAATTTTATTAGAGAGGAGTTGGTTCAACTCTGGAGGTGTGAAATGGCGCAAATGATTACGTTGTGCAGGAAACTATACCTATCATAGTTGTTAGCGTGTTACAATTGCGTCTGTTTTTTTATGCTAACACAACAAGAGAAAATATTGGTCTAATTAACCTATTGCTTGTGATGATGGGACAGGAAAATTGTTTAATTTTTGGCGGTGAATAAGACGATTTTCGTTCGGAAGTCACCAGCAGCAGAATATCTACGATTACTTATACCCCTGGTGTAAATTGCGCTATTAGATCGTTGAGCAGCAAACTAGCTTCTAGTGTGGGTGAGTGGGGTCATTCAAGTGGTCTGGTGGACGTCGCTACACAAAAAGATGGTAAAATAATAAATATTTAATTAACCTACTAGCTTGTAGACGTTATGGTTCAGGCGAAAAATTGTATTTTTGGCGGTTGATGTTTAGTTGGAAAAAGAAAAAAAGACGGTTGCTTGGGTCAACACTACTGAAGAAAATTCGACTTAATGTGATTCCCCTGCGTGGTAATTACGTGCGCCATTTTTGTTGGAGTGCTGTACTTTTTTTGGTATATGGGGGGTGGGCGGATGGTAGTTCTCTTTAGCCGGGGGACGGGATAGGTTATTATTCGTGGTACTGGCTACGCGGGAGAATCCCCATTGGATATTCAATGTGCATCACCCACATCACGCACCCAGTGCCTCTCACAGTCACACCCCCACGTGAGCAACGATAGCATTACAAATGTATACTGCAGCTGCACGGCGGGCAACGCACATGGACTTCAGAATCCCCAATACCCAAAAATTCAGAAAGATGATTTAGAAATAGAAACTTTAAGAGATGCCAGTATGTCTCATGAGGAAACCAAGAAGAGTTCTAACCCACTTTTAGAGCTCCGGGATGTTTTTGATGGGCTGCTGGATTGATCGATAATTTTCACTTGCTGTCGCATGGAAAGAAACGACCAGGAGCAGTTCAAGTAGAGTGGTGTAGTGAGCGCTTCCCAAGCGTCAACGCCCAGGACCTTATATAGTGCACTAGGGGCTACAAGGTCGTCGTCACAGATCCACCGGTCTCCTGATTTGGCCTTCTATTCTAAGGATATGGGAATGGATTGCGCGTTGGAAAAGGCGGAAGAAAATGACGGGGGGAGGAAATGGGTTTTAGCATGGGGAGACGATGAAATGTGGGGTGATTGCTTATTTGTTGGAGGGAATAACCCGTTGGTAACTTTAGGAGGTTGGAGTGATGTTTCCAAGTTGGGGGAAGGTTTGGCGTCTTCTTGGACACTAGGAGGGGTAGCTTTGCGGACACTGGCGAGTTGGTAGGTGATGAGCGTTCGGGTTTTTTGGTTCCGTAAATGGTTTGGTGTCGTCCGTGGATAGTGGGGTGGATGCCCTGTAGTGGGCTATAGTACTATAGTACATAGATAGGGTAGATTTTGAATGGAGGTCCTTACTCGGTATGACAGCTGATTCTCTATCGGGTTCTACCCTAACTAACCATGTCTTTTATAAGTTTACTTATCTGAATTGGGTTTGCCTGCATACCACATATTTGTGACACCTGAACTTCCCTTCCTACATGGGGGGTCCTTGATAAACCCTAACAAGAGGCCTGTTTCGTGGGATAGGTGCCGCAGAGAGGGGCCCTGGCAAGTGAGGGGGACCTGAGGTAAGTAGGGTGTGTGTTAAGTAGGGGGATAAAGGTAGAAATCATGTGATGCGGGGATAGGCTAAATTGATTCTTAGTGGTGATAACTATTATTTGGCCGTCTTCCCTCTTGCGGGGGCCTGTGTCGTCACAAGGGAGATTATGTGGTTTGGATGGACTAAACGTATTATGGGGTCACTAGCTAATGCTACTGTCGTCGCTAGGACCCGTGTGGCGGATGCTAGAACGGAGGAGCTCAATTTGGAGCAGGTACTTGAAGGGGGAGGAGGATGAGGCTCAGGGCGCAAGAACACTTCGCACAAGAGGGAGCTTAGGGCTCATGAGTAAAGGACGGGGGAAATTAGAGATGTGGGACGGGGGGTTCGGGGAGTAGAGTTGGTGACAAGTGGGGTTAGACTGTTGGGTGCGGTATTTGGGAGTTGGGATCGTTTCCTCCACTAATAGAATAAAGTGCCCTGACTTCTTTACAATAAAGGTTTCCTGTTTTTTCAAGAGGATTGAGATTAGACTTTACATTGCTGGTTTACCTTATAATGTGCATACTTCGTGAGATCTAACGTGTACAACATTCGTTACCAAGTTAAAGGAACAAAAAAGGCATACTAAGAGAGGTCGCTGCGCACGCCACCGTAGTTATGATAGGTTATATTAAAATAAGTTGACATATTACATCGAATGTTATATCTACACCTTATGAGCTTAGTGCTGATTGCCGGCTACTAAACGCGATTGGCGATGTTAGTTGATGTTTGATTAGATTGAAGGGCCGGCGTCCAATGCAGAGATGCATTCTCGTAGGTGTATACTCCATTTGGGAGAGACTGTGGGTGGGGGCGCATAAAGATGCCGCACCCTCTCATTATTCCTCCCCCCGCGTCCTGCCAATGCTCTGCTCTTGACTGTTCATGTCAACCTCCTTCCCACCCCCCCCCGCACATGTGGTGTGTTTGTTAGAGGTGTGTATAGTAATCTGTGCTCCTAGCAGGGTGGGGAATCACTCTGTGACATAATGTCGCTGATTGGATGCGCTGCGAGGAGAGGAAGTGGGAGGGATGATGTCATCACCCTTCAGTTAAGAGGAAACCCTCCTGGAAGGGAAGAAAAAAGAAGGATAAACACCCATGGGATTTCAGAAATGAGAGGGAATCAAGCTTAAAAGAAAATCAATCGAAATGATGAAGACCAATCACTCGCGCACCTTTAATTCTTGACATCATTTAACCCATAAGGAGTCAGGATGTAGCTGAAACATCCAGTTACATCTCTTCCGACACAATGCTTCAACTCTCCAGATGTAGGCCCTTGATACACAAGAGAGATATCAGCCTTTACCATCGGAATTTTACGTTGGGTTTACTCTCTCGCAGTCAGAATATGCAACATGTTAGTATATTCCACCAGATTCTGCTCGATTTGCGTACCCGGGCCCAGAATCCAATGTACGGGTTGGGCCGTTGCACAATCAGAAAACAACTGTGGCATTTGTGAATATCTGCGTCAATAAACGCCGTCGGGCCCTGCAAGTGTTCAAAATGCTGTCAGATCTTGGACGGCATTTTATTGATGAGACACTTGCCGTGTAAGATTTAGCTTTAAGAATCATCAGAAGTATATGAGCAATAGGTGTGTAATTTTAATATTCGCTACATTGCTTTTGTGTATCAAATGTTTAATCAAAACACTTGTAATATGTAGTTTCCCCATATGGTCTATAACTGAGATGGGCTAAATTCGATTCTAATGATAGTGGAAATTTTGTTTAGAATGTTCAGGAAAAAAATTTATTCTCAAACAAAGCCAAAGTTTATGGTACCTTTGCGGAAGAATTCGTCTATTTTTTCTTAAATGGCTGCAAGCACATTTAGCGTAACATGTGGCAGAGAAAACTCTGGGGGGAAGAAGGAGCAACCCTCAATGACATGTGCAGACATGAAGCAAATCAGCAAACCAGTAGGCTTCTGTGAATCACAGCCTATAAATATGGAAGCCAGTTAAATTCTCACACTTGTTTCTGTATGAAGCCACAAGCTTCCTGCCCATCATCTGTATGCTGCTTTTTACAGCACCTATATTGCACTCTGTGCAAAACACCCATTTTTGAGCTACTGGGGTGGAAAAGACCTTCACAAGTGTATACAATTATACATATACATTTACCTTTTCCGAACAGCGTTTTTTTTATTTTTGTTTGTTTTATTTTGTTGAGGTATTCTCCTAAAATCCAGTGGTGTGTTTATTTCTGCCCCATATACGCCTGAATTCCATCTGTTCACTCTGCTGTAGGGTATTTTATACCCAAAGGTTAATTTATTTCCTCTTGTTTGTGGGATGATTAGGAGTTTCAAATAGAGGGTGTGCTGTTTTTTCTGCCCCCATATATGCCTGAATTCCATCTGGTTTACCTTGTAGGTTATTTTATACCCCGAAGGGTTCATTTTATCCTACTTGTTTGTGGGTAATTAGGAGTCAAATACAGGGTGTGTGATTCTCTGCTGCCACATATACGTCTGAATTCCATCTGGTTCACGATGTAGGGTATTTTATAACCAAGGGTTAATTTGTCCTCTTGTTTATGGGGTAATTAGGACTCAACTATAGGGTGTGTGTTTTTCTGCCCCATATACGCCGGAATGAATTCCATTCTGGTTCATGTTTGTAGGGTATTTTATACCCAAGAGTTAATTTATCCTCTTGTTTGTGGGGTAATTAGAATCAAATACAAGGTGCGTGTTTTTCTGCCTCATATACACCTGAATTCCATCTGGTTCACTGTGTAGGTATTTTATCCCAAGGGTTCATTTATCATTCTTGTTTTGGGGATAATTAAGGATTTAAATACAGGGTGTGTGTTTTCTGCCCCATATATGCTTTGAATTCCATCTGGTTCACTGTGTAGGGTATTTTATACCCAAGGGTTTAATTTACCCTCTTGTTGTGGGTAATTAGGAGTCAAATAAGGGTTGTTGTTTTTTCTGCTCCTTATACACCTGAATTCCATATGGTTCACTGTGTAGGGTATTTTTATACCCAATGGTTAATTTATCCTTTTGTTTTGTGGGCGGTAATTAGGGTCAAATACAGGGTGTGTGTTTTTCTGTCCATGTAGTTAAATTCATGTCTGGTTCACTGTGTAGGGTATTTTATACCCAATGGTTAAATTCATCCTTTATTTGTGGGGGTAAATAAGGGTCAAATACAGGGTGTGTGTTCTTCTGCCCCATATAGCCCCTGATCCATTGGGTTCACTTGTAGTAGGTATTTTATACCCAGGCTGAATTTATCGGCTCTAGTTTGTGGGGTAATTAAGAGTCAAATACAGGGTGTGTGTTTTTTTGCCCCATTTATGCTGATTCCATTGGTTCACTGTGTAGGGTATTTTATACCAAGGGTTCATTATCTCTTGTATGGTGGGTTAATTAGGATTTAAATACAGGGTGTATGTTTTTTCTGCCCAATATATGCCTGAATGCCTGCTGGTTTCACTGTGTAGGGTATTTTATACCCAAGGAGTTTAAGTTCTCTCTTGTTTGTGTGGTAATTAGGAGTCAGATACAGGGTGTGTGTTTTTTGCTCCATATACACCTGAATTCATAATCTGGTTCACTGTGTAGGGGTATTTTATACCCAATTGTTAATTTTTCTTTGTTTGTGGGGTGTAATTAGCGAAAGTTCAAAATACAGGGGTGTGTGTTTTTCTGCCCCATGTAAGTCTAAATCTGTCTGGTTCACTGTGTAGTGTATTTTATACCCAATGGTTAATTTATCCTCTTTTTTGTGGGGTAATAAGGAGTCAAATTCAGGGTGTGTGTTTTTCTGCCCTATATATACTGATTCCATTTGGTTCATGTGTTGAGTATTCTTATATCCCAAGGCTGAATTTCTCACCTCTATGTTTGTGCTGGGGGTAATTAGGAGTCTCAAATACAGGGTGTGTGTTTTTCTGCCCCATATAAGCTTGAATTCCATCTGGTTCACTGTGTAGATTATTGTATAACAAGGATAATTGGTTCCTCTTGTTTGGGGGTAAATTAGGAGTCAAATTTAGGGTGTGATTTTTCTGCCCCATATATGACTGAATTCCATCTGGTTCATGTGTAAGGTATTTTATACCCAAGGGTTAATTTACCCTCTTGTTTGTGGTGTAATTAGGAGTCAAATACAGGTTGTGTGTTTTTCAGCCCCATATACGCCTGAATTCCATCTGGTTCACTGTGTATGGTATTTTAACCCAAGGGTTTTCTTTATGGTCTAGTTTGTGGGGTAATTAGTATGTTGACGATTTTATTGACAAAGTTAAAATCGGCCGGTATTTACTTGATGGGTTTTTTTTAGATCACGCGAAATTTGGGTTAAAATCGTGCAATCTATTAAAAATCACGCCATTTTCGGGGCTTCCTGTCATTTTGGCGGCCAGAAAACAGCTTACAGAATAGAAAACAGGGGGAAGTGTGTGCGCGTCATGCTGGGAGTGTAGGGGTTTCGATTGGCTGGAAAAATCACATGACCTCGTTTTACATAGAACAGCCCTTCCTGTTCATGATCAGTGTGTGTCAGCATCTCATAGCAGTAGGACGTGCGCTCTGCCTCTGTCCAAACAGCTCAGCAAACAGCATAGCGAAATGATTCTATTTTTTCACAGAAAAAGCTCTACTTTTAGCTGTGATCCTTAGAAGTTAGTTAGATCAGAGATTTGCAGATTTTAGGTAGTTAGGTAGAGAATTTTAAAGGAGCATCTACTGCTGTAAAGTCACGGGGGGAGCGGGGGCGGGGGGACCCGCAGGTGAACACAGACAAGCTCTATAAAGGATACTGGATATTGTACAGCCAAAACTTTGTTTAGACATTGCATTGCCTTATATTAGGATACAGATCTTTTCTAGTAACTGCAGGTCTATTTGTTAGGTGCAAAACTCCACTTTTATTATCAGTATACATTTCAGATAGGTGTTCTTTTTCAATTTTGCCCAGTCCAGCTGTGTTGATAGAGCCACCTTGCAGTTAAATTTGAATACAGCAATTTTGTAGTCACCACAGGTGAATTGATAGGTGCCAAAAAATACCTTTTATTATCCCGTATACATTTCAGATACGTGTTTTTTTCACTTTGGCGCAGGCCAGCTGTGTTGATAGAGCCACCTTGCAGTTAAATTTGAATCCAGCAACTTTGTAGTCACCACAGGTGTAATGATAGGTGCCAAAAATACCTTTTATTATCCGTATACATTTCAGACAGGTGTTTTTTTCACTTTTGGTCAGTCAAGCTTTGTTGATAGATCTACTTTGCAGTTAAATTTGAATACAGCAATTTTGTAGTCACCACAGGTGAATTGATAGGTGCCAAAAATACCTTTTATTATCCCGTATACATTTCAGATACGTGTTTTTTTTCACTTTGGCGCAGGCCAGCTGTGTTGATAGAGCCACCTTGCAGTTAAATTTGAATCCAGCAACTTTGTAGTCACCACAGGTGTACTGATAGGTGCCAAAAATACCTTTTATTATCCGTATACATTTCAGATAGGTGTTTTTTTTCACATTTGGTCAGTCAAGCTTTGATGATAGTTCTACTTTGCAGTTAAATTTGAAATACAGCAAATTTTGTAGTCACCACAGGTGAATTGATAGGTGCCAAAAAATATCTTTTATTATCCGTATATTTTCAGATACGTGTTTTTTTCACTTTGGCGCAGGCCAGCTGTGATGATAGAGCCACCTTGCAGTTAAATTTGAATCCAGCAACTTTGTAGTCACCACTGGTGTACTGATATGTGCCAAAAAAACCTATTATTATCTGTATACAATTTAGACAGGTGTTTTTTCACTTTTGGTCAGTCAAGCTTTGTTGATAGATCTACTTTGCAGTTAATTTGAATACAGCAATTTTGTAGTCACCACAGGTGAATTGATAGGTGCCAAAAAATACCTTTTATTATCCCGTATACATTTCAGATACGTGTTTTTTTTCACTTTGGCGCAGGCCAGCTTTGTTGATAGAGCCACCTTGCAGTTAAATTTGAATCCAGCAACTTTGTAGTCACCACAGGTGTATAAATAGGTACCAAAATACCTTTTATTATCCGTATACATTTCAGACAGGTGTTTTTTTCACTTTTGGTCAGTCAATATTTGTTGATTGATGTTGCTTTGCAGTTAAATTTGAATACAGCAATTTTGTAGTCACAACAGGTGAATTGATAGGTGCCAAAAAATACCTTTTTTTTATCCCGTATACATTTCAGATACTTGTTTTTTTCACTTTGGCGCAGGCCAGCTTTATTGATAGAGCCACCTTGCAGTTAAATTTGAACCCAGCAATTTTGTTTTGATTTGAGGGATTTGAGAATAGCTGTGATTTGCCGTCTTTTAATAAGAGACTTTCCAAAACTCTTCCATACCTTCTCAAATTTTTATCTTTCTGAACATGGAGCGAAATTCAGGTGTTAAGCGGGCAAAGAGGGGGGTAGGACATGGAGGTAGAGGTACGAGAGAAGGTGCTCCTTCCAGTGCTGGCGACAACACGCATGCCAGTGGATCGTCAGTAGCAGGACCGTCAGGCCTGTCATCGCTGGATCAGGGCCCTGTGAATCTCAGTTAAGAACAGCATCGCCAATCTGTTCTTCAGTGGTTAATGCAATCTGCATCCAGCAGTCTTACCTCCTCGTCCTCCCAGTCACGGCCACAAATGTCGTCATCAGCATCATCAGCATCCGTCCAACATGAAGCAGCTCAAATGTCAACTCGTGTACCCACCACTGTGGATAATCCATTTTCTGAAGACCTCTTTGATGACAAAATGGGGTTGGGGTCAGAAGGCATGTTAAAAGATCAAGAGGCCAAAGAGGATGATTTTCTCTGCTCTGACGCCCAGTTACTGATGCCATCAGAGGAGGAGAAGGAAGCCGGTCAATCGGGAAAAATCCCGGGCGGTCGGCAACGCCTTGCAGTCCCTCTTGCTTGCAGCACGCAGCTCCTGGATGCAGAATGTCTGGAGACCAAGTCACCTGTGTTGATGATGATGATGACGACATTGCGGATCCAACGTGGTCTTTTCAGCAGAATTTGCTTGCGAGCGCTTCATCACTGGACGAGGAGGAAGACGATGGGGTAGTGTCAGTACGGGTCCCGCCTCAAAAAGGGAGAGGGCGGTCGCAGAAGTCCGCTGATATGATTCCACCAGCCACGGTCAGCGGAAACCCCGCTCCTCGCTGTCAAAAAGGTCCAGGACCTCTCAAGCCTGGGCCTTCTTTGAGCAAGCCTCTGATTCACCCAGCGATGTCATATGCCGCCTTTGCCGTAAATGCATAAGTAGAGGCAAGAATCTT
This sequence comes from Phyllomedusa bahiana, assembly GCA_025379985.1. Lineage (NCBI taxonomy): Eukaryota > Metazoa > Chordata > Amphibia > Anura > Hylidae > Phyllomedusa > Phyllomedusa bahiana. The sequence goes on along the minus strand of JAODAL010062209.1, from coordinate 135 downwards.
AGTGTTTTTTAAACCCCCACCAACATGTCTATTCACATGCAGCGAATGCATGAGTGAAATGGAGGAAAAATTGGCAAAAAGGCCAACCCCCCGGGCCCCCAACCCCCTGCAACCCCCCTGTCTCCGCCTCCCTCC
>JAODAL010062208.1:0-19874 GCA_025379985.1 Phyllomedusa bahiana | reverse complement strand
TTATTGAAATTGTATATATTCTTTGTAGTTTATATATTTTGAAATATTTTGTGTTTTTAAAATATGTGTTGGGGATTGGGTTTTAGATTTGGGTTTGGGGTGGGGGGAAAAGGGGGGAGGGTTTCGTTGGTTTATTGGGGTTTAGGGGATTTTTGGGGGAATTTTGGGGGACATTTGGGAAAAAAAAAAAAAATAAATCCGGGACTGTTTTCCTGGACGTCCGTTAAAAATTGCTGGGGGCAGGGGTGGGGGGGGGTCAGTTCAGGGCCCAATAAAAAGAAAAAAAAAAAAAAGCAAAACAAAGAAAAAAATTTAGTGGTGGGGCGGGGTTTTTTTGGTGTTTTTTTTTTTTTTTTTTTTTTTGTTTTTGGTTTGTTGTGGAGGTGGAGGAAGGAAAAAAAAAAAAAAGAAAGAAATTTTTTGGTGTTTTTGTTTTTTTTTTTTTTTTGTTTTTTTTTGTTTTTTAAACCGGGCCGGGGAAACTTGGGTTTTTGTAATTATTTTTTTATATTATAGTGGGAAAAAATATTTTTAAATTTTGGGCTTTGTGGGGGGTTAGTGTTTGTTTGGACCGGTGGATCCCAAAGCCGTGATGAGGTGCATTGTCCTGTGTATTGGCTTAGATTTTTTTGGGGGCGAATTTTTTTGTTTTTATTTATTGTTATGTTTTTTAAAATTTTTTAAAAAAAGAAAAAACGGATGAAACTCAGGATAAGTACAGGATAAAGGGAATCTTATGTACAGTTTACTGCACCCAAATAGGGGAGTGCAAACTTGGAGTAAAAATAAGGATTTTTAACTCAGGATCAGTACATGATAAGTAAAATTTTGTAATGGGCTCACCAAGCAGAATAGTGAGTGCAGCTTTTTTGGGGGTAATAAGGGTGTAAAAAAAGGATCAAAAAAGGGTAATTTAAAGGAAAGTACTGACCCCGCATCAGCAGAATAGTGAGTGCATCCCGGGGGTATAATACAGGGTTAACTCAGGATAAATACAGGATAAGTAATGTTTGTACACAGTGACTTTCACCGCAGAATAGTGAGTGCACTCTTTTTAAAATTTAATTTCAGGATGAACTCCCCGGGTCAGGGGCAGGGTAAGTAATGTAATGTACATGGGCTGGGACCGGAATAGTGAGTGCAGGGTCTGGGGTATAAAACAAAGGAAAGTAACTCAGCATCAGTACAGGGTAAATTTAAATTTTGTACAGTGACTTTCACCAGCAGAATAGTGAGTGCAGCCTGGGGGAAAAATTTTTTGGAAAGTAATTTAGGAAACAGTACAGGATAAGGAATGTATGTTTCAGTACTGTAAAACCCCAGAATAGTGAGCGGGAGCTCTGGGATAAAAAACAAGAAAAGAAATTTTGGATCAGTTGGGAGGTTTAAAAGTTTTAAAACTGTAAAACAAAGGGGTCAGTATGGACGTTCTATTTCAAGGGTTTCCCTTGACCCCGTTCTATTTGATATTTCCGCCCTCAAATTTGGGTTTATATCAGAGCCCGACTTCCCCTCCCGGGGCTGCCCGGGGTCCGGGGTTTTCTGTGTCGAAGTGCGGTTAAAAGGGGAAAAGTTCCTTCCCTTTGGCCGCACCAGGCTATTAAATGTTTTTGCGTTAGAAGGTTTTCCGGCTTTAGTGCGCTTCCCGTTCTGGCCCCCCCATCCCTTGACTGTGACCCCGGGTTTTTATCTTTTATCACTGACGGCCCCGGTCGGGGGAATTTCCAAATTTGGTAAAAAAAAATGCAGGAACAGCGGGAAAGGGGGGTAGCCCCAGCGCTGACAATCTCGTAATTACAAAAACAAGAAATTGGGGGAAAATTTGACTTTTTAAAATCTTCTGTAAAAGGCCTTAAAAGGTTTTTAAACAAAAAAGAACACAGAGCTCCTACTAATGGCCCCTCGAAATATTCCAGAGACCCTCCCTGGAGAGGCCGAGTATGGGAGAGAGCAGCCGGGGCGACCCCGGAGGCGCAGGAGACGTCATGTGCAATAACATTGGATTCCTCTAAATTGTGAATTGCAGCGCTATTGATTTTGAGGGAAGACTAATTAGAGATTTAACCGGTATTAATGGGAGAATTATAGGGCTGGGGGGGTGCAGGGAGCACTGGGACCTCTATCTGGTCGGGATGATGTACTTTATGTACTGGATTTATGTTCCTTCCAAGAACCTGAGTGAAATAAAGTGCACATTTTGTGGGTGACTGTTAGGAGTGCAGCTATAGAGGAGCAAGTGAAGCTGTGCCTGGGCTCTGGCACCTGAGAAGGGGCAAACTTCTCAGAAAGACACCTGTGGTACAGATGGCAGATGGTTCGGGCTTTGGGTAAATCACTGACCCAGCTGGTAGCTTTCTGATGGGAGTATAGACCAGGGAGACTTCGGCCCTCTCAGGACTCAGGTGGTTCATGAGTTTGCCGCCATTTTTAAAGGAGGACGTCCAACAGTGACGTTGATTCCTGGGGCCCATTCTGAAAGCTACTGTATATAACTGCACAAGACTATTGCCCTCTGCCTTTCTTTCTCTGTCTTTCACCCTGTAAAATAAACAAAGCCCATGATCAGGTGCTACCAAGGTTTCCCCTGCTCCCCTATGGGCCAGCCTAAAAAGGCCCAAAGGATAGTGTTCTCCATTTTTGTTCTATGGGAGTTCCCCGTACAGGCCCGTGCTTGTGTTGTCCCCTTTTTTTCTATGGGAGTTTCAGTATAGGGAATGCTGTGTTCTCCATTTGTTCTATGGTATTTCCCCAAAGTACAGGGACGTTGTATTCTCCATTCTGTTTATGGGAGTTCCCATACAGAGGAGCGCTGTGTTCTCCATTAGTTTATGGATTCCAGTAAGGGAAACATTGTGTTTCTTCCATTCTGTTCTATGAAGTCCAGTGCAGGGGAAGTGCTGTGTTCTCCATTTGTTCTATGGAGTTCCGAGTAAGGGGACGCTGGTGTTCTCCATTCTGTTCTATGGGAGTTCCCGAGTACAGGGAGCGCTGTGTTCTCCATTCTGTTCTATGGGAGTTCCAGTACAGGGCGAGCGCTGTGTTCTCATTATGTTCGATGGGTTCCCAGTACAGGGGAGCGCTGTGTTACTCCATTCTTTCTATGGGAGTTTCCTAGTACAGGGGAGCGCTGTGCTCTCCATTTATGTATCTGGGGTTCCCTATCAGAGAACAATCCACTGGTGGGACCTCAAGAATCTCTCCTGGTGATCTCAGATCTTCTCCACTGTGTGATCTCCAAGATCATCTCATGGTGATCTCAAGAACAATCCGGTGGGCCCCAGATCAGCTCCACTGGTGGACCAAGAATCATCTCACTAGGTGACCCAAGAATCATACTCCACTGGTGGACCCAAGAATATCTCACTGGTGACCAAGAATCAACTCCACTGGTGGACCCAAGGATCATCTCCACTGGTGGACCCAAGAATCATCTCCACTGGTGGGCTCCATAAATTAAATCCAGTGTTGGGCCCCAAGAATCAACTCCATTGGTGAGCTAAAGGATTCAGCTCCACTGGTGGGTCCTAGGCACCTCAGTCCAACACTGGTTGGGAACATCACTTTAATACTGAGATGGGACCCACAGCTATCACACTCTGATGGTAAACCCTGTGTAACTCTTAGACACTATAAATTTACACTAAACAGTTTTACAATGCGCCACATGTATCAAAAGGTTGATAAAACTGGCGCAGGTTAGAACTGTTTGGTCTAACTTTATACTTTTTACTAGTTGGCTTACTTTACGCCACTAACTGTTACAAAATTTTGGTGCATGGGCCATGCTAAGCCATACTCATTCCCATGAAGACACACCTCTTTTATATAGTGCACACCCCTTTTTGTTGAACAAGGCACAGAAGCAGGAGCGTAACTTCCAGGGTAGCAGACGTAGCAGACCGGGGTAGCAGACGGGGCCCAGGCCCCTGGGCAGCTGATGACATATCTGCTACCCTGGTTGTTTGGCTCCTGCGCCCGCCGGCAGTGAACATAGCAATTCACTGCCGGTGGGGCGGAGCTGCGGGCCCGAGCATTCAAAGTAAGGACTGCCCGGTGTTAGCAGAGTGGAGCTCCTTTGGCCTTAAGCCTAGCAGGCGCCAACCCACGGTGCTGACGTGGGCAACGCGATGATGTCACATCATGGAGCCACCCACGCTGAGCAAAGACGGCCCAGGAGCTGAGCTGGGCACATCGAGGGAGCATGGCACAGGTGAGTAAGTGATTTCTTAATGAAGCCTGTCTGTCTATATGGGACCCTTATAGCCTACCGTATGCCCTGCCTGCCTATATATATTGCCACTATAGACTACCTAAGCACTGCCTATATATATGGCCCCTATAGACTATCTAAGCCCTGCCTGCTTACACATATGGTGCCTATAGATACCCTAAACCCTGCCTGAATATATGGCCCCTTTAGACTACCCTAAGCCTTGCCTGCCTACACATATGGTCCCAATAGACTACCTATGCCCTGCCTGCCTAAATGTATGGTCCCTTTAGACTACCCTAAGCCTTGCCTGCCTACATATATGGTCCCTATAGACTACCTAAGCCTTGCCTGCCTAAATATATGGACCCTAAGCCTTGCCTGCCTATATATATGGCCCCTATAGCCTACCCCAAACCTTGCATGTCTACATATATGACCCCTATAGCCACCTAAACCCTGCCTACTTACATACATGGCACCTATACACTACCTAAACCCTGTTTGCCTACCTATATGGGCCCTATAGCTATATAAAACCCTGCATGTCTTACTACATGGACCCTATACCCTGCCTGCCTATCTATATAGGGCCCTATAGCTGCCTAAACTCTGCCTGCCTATATAGGGCCCTATACTCTACCTAAACCCTGCCTGCCTATATGGGGACCCTATAACCTACCTAAACCTTGCCTATCTGGGGCCCCTATAGCCTGCCTAAATGGACACCATATAGCCTAGCTAAAACCTTCCTGCCTATTTGGGGCCCTCTATAGCCTATTTACCTACCTACCTATGTGGGCAACACCTATAGCCTAGCTACTTGTGGCCCACCTACTGCCTAGTTAGCTACCTGGGGCCTACCTACAGCCTATCTACCTACCTTAGGGCTGCCTGCCTAACTGGGGCCTAACTGCTGCCTACCTACCTAGGACCAATGTACCTACCTGGGGCCTAGGTACTGCCTACCTACCTGGGGCCTATGTACTGCCTACCTACCTACCTGGAGCCTACCAACCTATCTAATGGGGGTCTACCTGGCAATATGATTCGGAGGGGTACAGGCCATAGCTGTAACACAATCTCCAGGGGCTGAATTCTCTGTTCCTCCCCTCTAGGAGACTGGATCTATAAGCAATGGTCTATACTCCTCTGCCACCTCTTGGAAGTTTATGCAGAGGTGGGGGGCAGGGAGTGAGGTGCTGGAAAAGTGAGGATTCTAAGACATTTGTGTCTAAATCTGCAGGGACGAGTGGTGGCCGGGAGAAGTCATCATGGTGTGGAACGGATGCAGAGGAAAAGGGAAAGTTAGCGAATCAGTAGAGAAACGTCACCTGTGAGTCACAAGATGTAAGTGCACTGTAATCACTTATATGTCTGCAGAGCCTGTGTACACTGATGTCTACCACTATATGCTCACTGTATGGAGGTAATATACAGTCTGCAGAGCCTGTGTACACTGGTGTCTACCACTATATGGTCACGGTGAGGGGGTCATATACAGTGTGCAGAGCCTGTGTACACTGGTGCCTACCAATATATGGTCACTGTATGGAGGTAAAATACAGTCTGCAGAGCATGTGTACACTGGTGTCTACCACTATATGGTCACTGTATGGAGGTAATATACAGTCTGCCGAGTCTGTGTACACTGGTCTCTACCACTATATGGTCACTGTATGGAGGTAGTATACAGTCTGCAGAGCCTGTGTACACTGGTAACTACCACTATATAGTCACTGTATGGAGGTAGTATACAGTCTGCAGAGCCTGTGTACACTGGTGTCTACCATATATTTGGTCACTGCATTGAGGTAATATACAGTCTGCAGAATCTGTGTACAATGGTGTCTACACCTATATGGTCACTGTATGGAGGTAATATACAGTCTGCAGAGCCTGTGTACACTGGTGTCTACCACTATATGGTCACTGTATGGAGGTAATATACAGTCTTTAGGGGATCTGTGTACACTGGTGTCTACCACTATATGGTCACTGTATGGAGGTAATATACAGTCTTTAGGGGACCTGTGTACACTGGTGTCTACCACTATATGGTCACTGTATGGTGGTAATATACAGTCTGCAGAGTCTGTGTACACTGGTGTCTACCATTATATGGTCACTGTATGGAGGTAATATACAGTCTGCAGAGCCTGTGTACACTGGTGTCTACCACTATATGGTCACTATATGGAGGTAATATACAGTCTGCAGAGCCTGTGTACACTGGTGTCTACCACTATATGGTCACTGTATGGAGGTAATATACAGTCTGCAGAGTCTGTGTACACTGGTGTCTACCACTATATGGTCACTGTATGGAAGTAATATACAGTCTGCAGAGTCTGTGTACACTGGTGTCTACCACTATATCGTCACTGTATGGTGATAATTTACAGTCTATAGGGCACCTGTGCACACTGATACCTACCACTATATGGCGGTACTATTGGTCTTTGTATACTGATCAGTAATAGTGTTATTCAGTCACTATGTGGTGGGAATTTGTGGTTTTGTTCTGGCGGTTTAATCAGTTTCTTACGTATTAGCGTTATTGGTAATGTTGGTCTTGGTATAGTGGGATTTGTTAGGTAGCAGTATGATGGTGATATGTATGGGGAGGTATGGGAGGTATTTGCCCCTTGTATTATCTCGTAACTGCATGACTTATTAAGAGGTCCTGGTAATGTTTGTGGTCGGGGAGGTGGGCGAGGGGGGGGGGGGGCAGTGGGCCCTGTCAAAAAAGTTTGCTATTGGGCCCAGGCTTCTCTAGTTACGCCCCTGCACAGAAGAGTCTAGAAACTGTCTAAAACCAAATAACAAGTATGGTGTAAGGCATGTGCGACAGTATTTTTGATGCAAATTGCACCAAAATTCTTGCACAACCCTCTTGATAAATGTGTTCCACTGTTAATTAGGATTAGGTGTGGCCTCATATGGCTTTCATTGCGAGGTCCTGGGTCTTGTCCTGATTGTATAGAGCCGCAGGTTAAGCCTTATTGCAGCCACAGTTATGGTAAATTTCTCCCCTTGTGACTCACCCATCATCCTTGGTGACCTCGGGGTGTTTGCCTCCTCGGGTGGGGCCACCACTTTAGCAGCTTTATGTTCCCTATTACTTGTTTCTCATCTCATACAGTGACCATAGATCTTTCCTATATCGAGTAATGGAATTCAGGACACGGTGAGAGCGCACGGGGTCCATATATCACCGGGCAGATAGACTTCTAGGGTGGACAGACAAATACGTGGGTCGTCCAGTAACAATTTTCCTCCTCTGTCAGCGCTGAATCCACAATGAATGATTCGGGGAAAGAACCGAACACAACTTTAAGTTGACCTTGAGGGATCGATAAAGCATCTGACGCCGGGAGCTTTTCTGTTCTGTAAAATTTAGCTCCATGACTCCGATATATTCAAGAGCAGAATTATATAAACAGCACACGATAAAATGCCGACAGGCACCAAGTGCAGCTTCAATCTTCTTCCAGTCACTAAAGTGGAGACGAGGATTTCATGATGTACAGTAAAAAGTCAAAACAGCCGAGATGAAGAAAAGTCACAGGAGAAAAATAGCCGTAATCAAAGCCCGATCGTGGCACGAGGCACATCTGCTGCACATCCAGCCAAATAAATCCCTCTTGTGTCCAGCGGTTACAATTTTCTTACTTATGTTTTTACCTGGCAATGCTGGATGATGAGCAATTAAGCCTTCAAAGCATGCTCACTCTGCCTTCCTGAATAGCAGATCTGCTTTGTAAAATGGTACAATGTATCGCTAATGGTGCAATGTATCAATAATGGTGCAATGTATTGCTAATGTTGCAATGTATCAATAATGGTGCAATGTATCGCTAATGGTGCAATGTATCGCTAATGGTCCAATGTATCAATTATGGTACAATGTATTGCTAATGGTACAATGTATTGCTAATGATACAATGTATCAATTATGGTACAATGTATTGCTAATGGTACAATGTATTGCTAATGGTATAATGTATCAATAATGGTCCAATGTATCAATAATGATACAATGTATTGCTAATGGTGCAAGATATCAATAATGGTGCAATGTATTGCTAATGATACAATGTATTGCTAATGGTACAATGTATCAATAATAGTGCAATGTATTGCTAATGATACAATGTATTGCTAATGATACAATGTATCAATTGTGGTACAATGTATTGCTAATGGTACAATGTATTGCTAATGATACAATGTATCAATTGTGGTACAATGTATTGCTAATGATACAATGTATCAATTGTGGTACAATGTATTGCTAATGGTATAATGTATCAATAATGGTGCAATGTATCGCTAATGGTATAATGTATCAATAATGGTGCAATGTATCGCTAGTGGTACAATGTATCAATAATGGTCCAATGTATCAATAATGATACAATGTATTGCTAATAGTACAATGTATCAATAATGATACAATGTATCAATAATTGTGCAATGTATCAATAATGATAAAATGTATTTCTAATGGTACAATGTATCAATAATGTTGCAATGTATTGATAATGGTACAATGTATCAATTATGGTGCAAGGCATCGCCAATGGTACAAAGCATCAATTACGGTTCAATGTATTGCAAATAGTACAATGTATCAATTATGGTACAATGTATCAACAATGGTCCAATGTACTGCTAATGGTACAATGTATCACTAATGGTCCAATGTATTGCTAATGGTACAATGTATCACTAATGGTCCAATGTATCAATAATGGTGCAATGTATCAATAATGGTGCAATGCATCACCAATGGTGCAAAACATCAATTATGGTTCAATGTATCGCTAATGGTACAATGTATTAATAATGATCAAATGCATAAATAGTACAATGTATCACCAATGGTACAATGTATCAATGGTAAAAATGTATAAAAAATGGTACAATGTATCAAATGTAGAATTGTATAACTATTCCGTGTGGATACATTGTTCAGGAGCTTGGAGATGGTGAAGCCGTTGGAAGTCACCCAGCTTTTCTAGATTTTGACATTTGCCAATGATTGTCACACAGCTTTAAAAGAAAAAAAAATTAAGTATGGAATCAATGGACAGAATTTGTAACACCCTCAGTTTAAAACTAATGTTATAAAAATTGCCCAAAAAATTTACCAAGACCAAAAACCCTAAGCTGGGTTTAGGGATAGGGAGTTTTAAGGAGTTTTAAGGGCTTAACTTACCTTTCAGTGATGACCCAGGCATAGTGTCACTTAGGCTATGTTCACACGGCTTATTTTGGGATGGATTTCAGCCCGTAATTCGCACCGTACTGCGCGAATTACGGCTGAAATCCGTCCCAGTCATTACAGTAATCCACAGTTCTCATAGAGACCTATGGATTTCGTCTCCTCTCCCCGTTTGCCGTATTTCGCGAGCAGGGAGAAAGTGAAATGTCAATTATTCACAGCGCTATACGCGTCGTAGATAATGAATGTCTATGGGGCCGGCGAGTTGCCGGCCCCCCCCCCCCCTCCCCCCACCCGATCACACGGCGTAAATTCGGGCGAAATCCAAAACCCAACACACAATAAAACCCAAACTAAATTAGGATTAAGGATATGGTTATAAAAAAATAGATAGAGATAGGGTGAGAAAAAAAATCCGGGTTTGGGATGTGCTCTCCAGATCCATTTGCTCTCTCCTAGACTCCTCTGTCCTCCTCCAAACTCCTCTGTTCTCCAGACTCTTCTGTCCTCCAGACTCCTCTGTCCCCACTCCAGACTCCTCTGTCCCCCTCCAGATTCCCCTGTCCTCCTCCAGATTCCTCTGTTCTTCAGACTCTTCTGTCCTCCAGACTCCTCTGTCCCCCACCCGATTCCTCTGTCCCCTCCAGACTCCTCTGTCCCCTCCAGACGCCTCTGTCCCCCCCCAGATTCCTCTGTCCCCCACCAGATTCCTCTGTCCCCCTCCAGATTCCTCTGTCCTCCTCCCGTCTCCTCTGTCCCCTCCAGATTCCTCTGTCCTCCTCCAGATTCCTCTGTCCTCCTCCAGATTCCTCTGTCCCCCTCCAGACTCCTCTGTCCTCCTCCATATTCCTCTGTCCTCCTCCAGATTCCTCTGTCCCCCTCCAGATTCCTCTGTTCCCTCCAGATTCCTCTGTCCCCTCCAGACTCCTCTGTCCCCTCCAGATCCCTCTGTCCCCCTCCAGACTCCTCTGTCCTCTTTAGACCCCTCTGTCCCCCTCCAGATTCCTATGTCCCCCTCTCCAGATTCCTCTGTCCCCCCCCAGACTCCTCTGTCCCCTCCAGATTCCTCTGTCCCACTCCAGATTCCTCTGTCCCCCTCCAGATTCCTCTGTCCCCCTCCAGATTCCTCTGTCCCCCTCCAGATTCCTCTGTCCTCCTCCAGATTCCTCTGTCCCCCTCCAGATTCCTCTGTCCCCCTCCAGACTCCTCTGTCCCCCTCCAGATTCCTCTGTCCCCTTCCAGACTCCTCTGTCCCCCTCCAGATTCCTCTGTCCTCCAGATTCCTCTGTCCCCCTCCAGATTCCTCTGTCCCCCTCCAGATTCCTCTGTCCCCCTCCAGATTCCTCTGTCATCCACTTGACTCCTCTGTCCCCTCTAGATCCCTCTGTGTCTTCAAGACCCCTTTGTCTTTTGGCATCATAACAACAATATCGGGGAGGGGAGGGTGGAGCTACGCGTTTTACCTGCAGCACCTGAGCCTGGGGAAGCCGGAGAGGTGCTGCTGGTGAAACGCCTAACTCCTCCCTCCCCTCCCCGATCTTGTTTTTATAATGCCAATGCGATTTTATCATTTTGTGTTATCCCAAATAAATTGATCTTTTGATCATTTGTCATATGGAGCTATTTAGCTCCAATATCTTATTTTCAGTATTGAGCGCCAGCTACACACTATTACATATTGTGGGTCGTTTCGTAAGAGAGGATACATATATACAGTATAACTTTAGATTTTCCTTTTCTCGGTGGTGCTTTTTGTGCAAAAGCCCGATCAGGTATAGGTTAGCTTAATCGGCTGCAGGTAGTTTTCTTTTACTGGATCGACTCTATTGAGAATACAGATGGACATCTCTAACCGAAGGGGATATATACACGGATTATGGTGTGTAGTGTCACTGGAGACACAACCTTGCCAGATGAGCGGCCACTACACCTGTTTCCGTTACTATTCATTGGAACTTGCTACACTAGGTTTGCGCTTTTTGTGCCTTCTATCTCGTTTTCTTTCCTACAGCACATTAAATAAATAATCCAGTGATGTTACATTGTATTTATAGTGTGATATCTGTGTTGTATCTGGTGATGTTACATTGTGTCTGTAGTGTGATATCTGTGTTGTATCTGGTGATGTTACATTGTGTCTCTAGTGTGATATCTGTGTTGTATCTGGTGATGTTACATTGTGTCTATAGTGTGATATCTATGTTGTATCTGGTGATGTTACATTGTGTCTATAGTGTGATATCTGTGTTGTATCCTGTGATGTTACATTGTGTCTATAGTGTGATATCTGTGTTGTATACTGTGATGTCACATTGTGTCTGTAGTGTGATATCTGTGTTGTATCAGGTGATGTTACATTGTATCTTTAGTGTGATATCTGTGTTGTATCTGGTGATGTTACATTGTATCTACAGTGTGATATCTGTGTTGTATCCAGTGATGTTACATTGTGTCTATAGTGTGATATCTGTGTTGTATCCAGTGATGTTACATTGTGTCTATAGTGTGATATCTGTGTTGTATCCAGTGATGTTACATTGTGTCTATAGTGTGATATCTGTGTTGTATCCTGTGATGTTACATTGTGTCTATAGTGTGATATCTGTGTTGTATCCAGTGATGTTACATTTAGTGTTGAGCGTTTATTATCGACAAAGTTAAAATCGGCACAGTTTTTATGTTGATCGAAATTTCCAGATCATGCGATAATTTAGGTTAAAATCTGTGCATCATTTATTAATATCGCGACATTTTCGGCGCTTCCTGTCATTTTGGTGGCCAGCAAATCAGATTACAGAATAGAGCAGGGTGAGATGTGTGTGCGACGTCATGACTGGGATGTGTATGGTTGCGATTGGCTGGAAAAATCACATGACCTCGTTTTACATAGAACAGCCTTTCCTGTTCAGCCTCAGTGTCTCTCAGCGTTTCATAGGGAAAGGACGTGCGCTCTGCCTGTGGCCAAACAGCTCAGCGAAATTAGTCTATTTCTTCACAGAGAAAGCTCTACTATTAGCTGTGATCCATACAACTTAGTTAGATTAGAGATTGGAAGATTTTATGAAGTTAGGTAGAGAATTTTAAAGGAGCATCTACCGCTGTAAAGTCACGGGGGGGGGGGCGGAAGAGGGGGGGGGGGGGCCCGGGGGCGAACACAGACAAGCTCTATAAAGAATACTGGATAAAAGTTCACCAAAACTTAGTGTAGACATTGCACGGCAAGAGCTTTATTATTAACAGTTTTCTATTGAAATATTTCCTGGATATTGGGCAGCCTGAACTTATATTAAGATACACATCTTTTCTAGTAACTGCAGGTCTCTTTGTTAGGTGCAAAACTCCACTTTTATTATCAGTATACATTTCAGATAGGTGTTCTTTTTCAATTTTGCCCATTCCAGCTTTGTTGATATAGCCACCTTGCAGTTAAATTACAATCCAGTAATCTTGTAGTCACAGCCCATCCAAAAATTCGATAGGTTGCCAATTTTTAAATACTTTTAAATTTTATTAATTCCCGTTTATACATTTCAGACAGGTGTTTTTTAACTTTTGGTCAGTCAAGCTTTGTTCATAGAGCTACTTTGTAGTTAAATTTGAATACAGCAATTTAGTAGTCACCACAGGTGAATTGATGGGTGCCAAAAAATACCTTTTATTATCCGTATACATTTCAGATACGTGTTTTTGTCACTTTGGCACAGTCCAGCTTTGTTGATAGAGCCACCTTGCAGTTAAATTTGAATCCAGCAATTTTGTTTTGATTTGAGGGATTTGAGAATAGCTGTGATTTGCCGTCGTTTAATAAGAGACTTTCCAAAACTCTTCCATACCTTCTCAAATTTTTATATTTCTGAACATGGAGCGAAATTCAGGTGGTAAGCGAGCAAAGAGGGGGGTAGCACATGGAGGTAGAGGTACGAGAGAAGGTGCTCCTTCCAGTGCTGGCGACAACACGCATGCCAGCGGATCATCAGTTGCAGGACCGTCAGGCCTGTCATGGCTGGGTCAGGGCCCTGTGAATCTCAGTAACAAACAGCGTCGCCAATCTGTCCTTCAGTGGTTAATGCAACCTGCCATCCAGAGTCTTACCTCCTCGTCCTCCAGTCACGGCCACAAATGTCGCGTCATCAGCAGCATCAGCATACGTCCAACATGAAGCAGCCCAAATGTCAAATCGTGTACCCACCACTGTGGATAATCCATTTTCTGAAGACCTCTTGATGACAAAATGCGGTTGGGGGTTCAGGGCATTTTAAAAAGAAAAAGAGGATGATTTAGTCTGTTTTGGACCCCAGTTACTGTGATGAGGGGGTGAAAGGGGGAAAAGCCGGTCAATCGGAAAAAAAATCCCCGGGCGGCGGCAACCCCTTGCAGTCCCCCTTGCTTTTACCCGCAGTTTCTGGATGCGAAAGTCAGGAGCCCAAGCACCTGTGTTGATGAGATGATGAGACATTGCGGATCCAACGTGGCTTTTCAAGCAGAATTTGCTTGCAGCGCTTCATATGGAGAGGAGGAAACGAGGGGGGGTAGTTCAATACGGGTCCCGCCTAAAAAAAAAGGGGAGAGGGGGTCGCAGAAGTCCGTGATATGATTCCGCCAGCCAAACATAGTGCAAACCCCGCTCCTCGTTTTCGTGCCAAAAAAAGGTCTGGAACCTCTCAAGCCTGGGCCTTCTTTGAAAAGCCTTGGTTCACCCAGCGAGTATATGCCCCCTTTGCCGTAAAGCATAAGTAGAGGCAAGAACCTTAGGGGGTTTTAAAACACCAGCAACATCTCTAGTCACTGCTGCGAATGCATGGTTAAAGGGAGGGGAACCCCTTGGCCGAAAAAGGCCAGACCGACGCAGGGCCTCCAACCATGTCACACCCTCTGTCTCCCCCTTCCCCCCCGCCACCACCAAGGTTCCCAAGTGCCCATGTCTCTCAGAGTCATGATCAGGGTCCCCCCCGCTTCAGCCTCCACCGTCGCCGGGGAGTACCACCAGCACACCAGAGACCCATCCTCCCCCTTCCCCTTTTGCCAGTTTTACGACCTGCACGCCTGACAGCGGCCAGTCTGCGCCACCCTTCGTCACCGGTTTGGGAGCAGAAGAAACATTTTAACCCAAACCCCCAAAAGCCAAAAGTAAATGTCGGCTTGCCAGGCTTTTTGGTTTTGGAAATGTTGCCTTTGTTGGGGGACCAGTGGGTTCCCCACTCTGGCCCTCCCCTCCCCCAAATCCCAGATGCCGGCAGGCATTTCTTTGCCAGAAAAGCCGTCCCTGCCCTGGCCACCCACGGTCATCTAAAATTTCAAGTGCATTGTCTGCCCTGTTCCCCCAAAAGTCCATTCACCCCCGACACATAGACTAAAAGCAGGGCCAAGGGCCCGCTATATCTCTGTGAAGCTCCGGGTGAGCTGGGTGGTTTTCTCGGGGGGGTGACACGCTTTAAAAACCGGGGATGGTGCAGGGTCTTTCCCCCAAGGTCCTCTGGTGGCATCACGGGCCCAGAAAAAACCCCCGGGTTGAAATTAATCTGTCCTGGAGCCCGTCCCACCAGGTCAGGAGCTGTGGAGGCTCAAAAGCAACGAGACCGACGCTGGCTGGGTGACAAAAACCCTTTGTGCAGGAAAAGGTATGGCATAACGGGCGAAATCTGTGGCCCCCCTTAAGTCTTTTAGGCGGAGCACATCCCCCCCGGGCACATTCATAAACCGTCGTCCAGAAATTTTAAAGAGTTTACCCGGGGTCTGGACTGCCGCTGAAAAAGGTCGAGGTCTGGTTCGCATTTCCCCTTGCAACCCTGCTTTCCCCCCTGGCTGCGTTGCAGGTTGCTGGCCTCCCCTAAACCCGTTCTTTGTTGACGTGGAAAAAACCCTGGAATTTCCCACCCTCCACATGCTCGGTTTGTGGCAGCAGCGCAATGCCATTACGCAGTACGAAGTAAACACGGGCCTGACAAGCAGCGGTACGGATCGGGGTGTTAACCCCGAGAGTGGGGGCAGGTAAAAGAGTCTGCACCATCCTTGCCCATTTTTTTGAAGAACCACCAAAATGGTCAGTGGGACAATGCCCTTGTCAGCATGAGCTTGTGGTGATTTAGTTCTGGAACGTTCGTTGGACATCTAAAACAACAGGTCCCCGCGACGGGGGAGGAGAGGGGAACAGATGCGGACAGGGCCTTTTCTCCGTCAAACCACAACCCCGAAAGTTTCTCAATTTTTTATCGGTTTCTTAGGCAGTGGTTTGGGGTCCGGGTTGTGCAAGGCAGCGCACAGCTCTCGGGTTTTCCTATCTCAGGAAAATCGGGGTGTTTTGAAGCTGTGCCGGGGAGGAAGGGGGAGGAGGGGGAGGAAGGAGGGGAGG
Source organism: Phyllomedusa bahiana (assembly GCA_025379985.1). Taxonomy (NCBI): domain Eukaryota; kingdom Metazoa; phylum Chordata; class Amphibia; order Anura; family Hylidae; genus Phyllomedusa; species Phyllomedusa bahiana. Next base: position 4,085 of record JAODAL010062208.1, on the reverse strand, counting down.
GGGTACCTAACCCCGGTTTACCGACGCCCCTGCCTTGGGGAAAAAAAAGGTTGGGTGAATTGAGGGGAGGGGAAGATGAGGAAATCAGTTTGTGTCCCCCTCGCCCAGAGGTTTTGGGAAATAAAGGCTCCTTTCACATAGTGTTTGGGATGTCCTTTCCCCCAACATGCCTCGCTTTAAGGGCCCATCAAAATGAACAACATTACTGGGTGGGCCACCCCTGGACCCCCGGTACAAAAAAAAACTCAGAAATTTCCCTTCCCCCACCCAAATAGAGGAAAAAGAGGAAATGGAGACCTTGCTGATTGATCAACGGAAATCTGTTTGCGTCTGCTTCCTTCCCCAAATGCATGGGGCAACACAGCGACGTGACGCAGTGAGGCCCAATGGCGTAGCGGCGCAGCCAAAAAGGGGTGGCAGAAAGCCAAATGGGTGACCCTGGCAATCTTTGTTTCCCCACCTCACCAACGCATGCAATGCGGGGGCACACATCCAACACACGAACCAGTTTAAGATCATGGTGCACACTATCGGGTTAAAACCGTTTTTTTTGCATTGTTCCGGACCCAATAGATTCGGGGTATCCAAAAATGGACGAAGGGCCCCCGAGTGGCTCTTCACCCCATGAGGTGTTGTCCTGCCGGGCGCCACGTCAATCTGACGGACCTTCAGCACAGCCTGAGGGTCTTACAGACAAACGCACCCGGCTTTCCCACAGATAATGTGGATTTTTTTGATTTCATCAAGATGAATCAGACGGGTTTTTATGAGTTGTGGCCCCAATTGCGGGGCCACCGTTAGTTGCCGGTCTACTTTAATTCTTAAAACAGAAAAGGTCCTCTTGAAAATTATTTTTAAAATGATCATTTCTTTCTCAATTTTTTTTCTCAATTCCCAAAAGTTTTTTTTGGCTGGTTTTTTGTGTGGACTGTAAAAGAACAAGGTTTATGACAACCCGTATTCCCTTTACTCACTTTTTTTAAAAGTTTTCGCATTGTCAATGGTTTTTTTAGGGCATGTTGCTGTGGATACGCTAAAATTAAAGGCTTGGAAAAGAAATGTGGCTTCTAAGAGGCATTTCTCCATCACAATTTTAAATGGCGAGAATCATATTTATAAATTTTTTTGCCTGTTCTTTGAAATCCACAATATACAGGGCCTATTAAAAAAATTTTTTGTTTCTAACAGACTTTGTTCTTCAAATTTTCCAAATGGCTCAAGGGTCAGCTTTTAATTTTTGGGGGCATTTTGCTGTGACATGCGCTATTTTACAGGTCCCATTATTAAAACATTGTTTTCTAACAGCATTTGTTCTTCACAATTGTCCAAAAAGGGCCAAGGGTCATGCTTTGAAATTTTTGGGGGGGATTTTGGTGGACATGCAGCTAATAAAAGGGCTTATTATAAAAAAAATGTTGTTTCTAACAGAATTTGTTCTTCACAATTGTCAAGGTGGCCCCAAGGGGGGGGGTGTGTCAGAAAAAGGAAAAAGGTAGGACACTGTGAATGGACACATATTGCAAATGACTTTTTTTGCAAGATCTTTAACATGGCTATCAAACCTGTATTGGACAAAACCCTTTAATAAATTAAAAAAAGGAAAAAAAAAGACATGGTGGGATTTCCTCCCTTTTTTAAAAATGTGTTTCAGAATTAAATACTAAAAAACTTGAAAGTACAAAAAAAGCTGGTAAAAAAATTCCCCTGAATTGTCAAGGGAGGGGACGGAAAACGTGACCCGATGTAGGGTTTTCAGAGGACATGGAGTTGGAGCACGGACAGAGAACAAAGAACGAGACAATTTCCTCCAGCAGTTTAGTAAAATGAAAAAAGAATGCCAAGGGGAAAAAAGGGCACCGGGTGGAACAGGAGCTTAACCACCAATTTCCAAAATAAAGCTCAATTTTTCCCCTCTCATACGGGGGGCAAAACACACCCGGGATTACTGTGTCAGGGAAGGCTGGGGTTCTCACACTTCCGCACTTGCTTCACCGACAGTTTTCGTTGCTGCTCATCAGGGCATTTTAACCCGCGTGTTAAAAGTTTACGGACGCCCGCCCGGGCCCTTTTTTTCCCCCACCCACTGTAACTTGGCCCTGGGTCATGCTGTGCCCAGGACAGTTTAAAATCAAGTCCGTTAATAAAATGGTGGTTGAAAGACTCCCCTTTTCCCCGGCACTATTTAAACTGGGGGGCATGCAGGTTTGGGGCTCATGTGTGGCCCAGGGCAGGTATATTCAATGTCCGTTTTAAACAAAAAGGTGGTTTTAAAAACCCTTTTTCCCGGCACTTTTTTTAAACTTGGGGCAGAAGGTTTAATGGTATACTGCGGTCCACGACAGTTTTAGTCAATTTCCAGTTTTAACTAAAATGGGGTTGAAACCCTTTTTCCGGGGACTTTTTAATCTGGGGGGTATGCAGGTTTGGGGTCATTTCTGTGGCCCGAACAGGATAGTCTATGTCCAGTGAAACTAAAATGGGGGTTTAAAATCCTTTTTTCCGGGGGACTTTTTTAATCTGGGGGTCATGCAGGTTTGGTGCTCGGGTGCGTTCCAGGGGCGGGGAATTCAATGCCAGTTAACTAAAATGGTGGTTGAAAAAACTCCTTTTTCCGGCCTTTTTAATTGGGGTCATGGGTTTAAGGTATACTGCGGGGACAGGACAGTATAGTCAAGTCCAGTTAACTAAAAAAGGTGGTTAAAAAAATCCTTTTTCCGGCCCCTTTTAATTGGGGTCGCAGGGTTTAATGGTCATTTCTGTGGCCCCGGGCAGGTATAGTCATTTTCCTTCAATAAAAAAAAGGTGGTTAAAAAAATCCTTTTTCCGGCACTTTTTAATCTGGGGGGCATGCAGGTTTGGGGGTCTGCTGTGGCCCAGGACAGGTATAGTCAATGTCCGTGAAACTAAATGGTGGGTTGAAAGACTCCTTTTTCCGGCACTTTTTAATCTGTGGGTCATGAGGTTTGGGGCTCTGCTGCGTTCCGGAAGGGTATTCAATGTCCGTTAAGTAACATTGGTTCAAAACATACTCCTTCTGGGATTTTTTAAATTTTTGGGGCATGCGGTTTAAGGGTCAGGGTGTTGCAAGAAGGGATAGTAAATGGTCTGGACTTTTTTTTTGTGGCTTTTATAACCAAGTGTGTTGCCTAAGATGTAGCAGTATCCATTGGACTGTTGTGGATTTTTAAATTCCAAACTTTCCAGCCCCCGTTTTTGGGTTAAGAATGAAGGTGTTGTTGCCTCCCCTAGACTTTAAGGTCATCGGGGATAATTACATCACCACGAATATTTTGTGTTTGATGGCCCCACTATCGACCATCGACCGATGGCGATAGTAAGTAAACGCTCAACACAGTTAATTGTATTGTTTGTGATATTGTTTTGTATCAGGTGATGTTACATTGTGTCTATAGTGTGATTTGTGTTGTATCCTGTTTATGTTACATTGTGTCCTATGTGTGAATCTTGTTTTTTTTCCTGTGATTTCATTTGTTTTATAGTGTGATTTCTGTTTGTATATGTGAGTCAAATTGGTCTGTAGTTGATATCTGTGTTTATCAGGGATGTTTAAATTTTTCTTTTGTGTGATATCTGGTGTTTTATCTGGTGAGTTACATTGTTTTTTATGATTGATACTGTGTTGTATCCCGTGATGTTACATGTGTCTAAGAGTGATTTATGTTGTATTTGGTGGGTGCTATATAGTTCTTTAGTGTGATTTTTCCTGCAATGTTTGTATTGTGTTGTATCGTTGAAGTTTCATTGTGTTTTAGAGTGAATTATTTTGTATTTGGTGTATGCTATGTAGTGTCTTTTGTGGTTTTTGCGTTGGTTGTATCGTTGATGTTGTTGTGTCTATAGTGTGGTATTTGTTGTGTCCATTTATGTTATATTTTGATAAGGGGGTTTTGTTTTATCGGGGAATGTTCATTGTGTTATTGTGTGATATTTTTGCTGTGTTGGGGGATGCTGCTTGTTTTTTTATCAGTTTATAAGTGTTATTTTTTGCTTGGTTTGCTCTCCATTGTGGATTGATGAATCATTTTCTCTGTCTGTTTTATTTTTTCCCGTCAGAATCTCATATT
>JAODAL010062207.1:0-19875 GCA_025379985.1 Phyllomedusa bahiana | reverse complement strand
GAGCCAAGGAAATTACAGAATTTAAATTCCTGTGGGCGACATGTATAAACGGGCTTTACGCCTTTGTTTTTTGGGTTATTGCCCCTTTTCCCGGCCCAATCCCCTGTGGACGCAGGGATGGGGTTTGTTAGGCGCAGTTTTTCCCCACTTTCGTGCGCCCCTATGGGGGGCGGGCAATGGGGCGGTTTGGGGGCCGGTGTGGGTGTTCGGGGGGGGACGCGGCCGCTCGAAAACCCCGGGGCATGTACGATCGCGGTCCAAACGAGGCGAGGCATGCTTCGGCGCATCGACAGCAAGCCCTGGTTTTTTTTGGGTCAAAATGCCCCGGCGGCGGCGAAGTGAAGCGGGATCGGAACATGGAGGAAGCAGATAAAAGATCGCGACAAAATCCGGCGCTCCGCTCTGCAGCAGGAGTAGAATCAAAAAATCCCCTTTTTGTAAAGGCGGGAAAAACGTGTCGAAAAGAGTAAAACCTCAAAAAATAAAATAAAAAATAAAAAATCATTTCCCAAAAAATCTAAAACGGAAAATATAAGAAAGGGATTTTGGGAAAATTGCGGGAAATACAGTAATTCAAATTCTGAAGCTTTTCATTGGTGGATAAACGGCCAATCAGAATAGGAGCGGACAGTGAACCTTAAAAACTATGGAGAACTTTTGCCCAAATCAGAATCAACGGGGGCAGTTCAAAAATACAGAAAAAATGGGGAAAAAGAGCTGATTGGTTGAGCTACGGGGGGTTGGCTAGCTCCCCAATCAAAATGGAGCAAAAAAAAACCCATTATACCCTATGGGAATTTTGAACCAATAGAATCAAGGGGGCAGTTCAAAATACAGAAAAAAAGGCAGAAAAGAGCTGTTTGGTTAATCGGCGGGGGCTTGGCTACCCCAAAGCCAATCAGGGCGATACTTCCCCCATTGTATCTAGGAGAGATGGGCGCAATGCAACTCGGGGCTCGGTCGGCGGATGGAGTTGAATAAAAAATTATTTTTATTAAATGTAAAAATTATCAGAAAAAGAGCCAAACCCCTTCTTTAAAAATAAAGCATTAAACCCCCTAACCGCGTTTGTCGCCGGACGGCGTACATGGGAATTGCAAATAGAAGAATTCCCGGGAAAATAATTTAATTAAAATTGTGTAACTCTTCTGTTTGGGTCGGCATAAACCAGCCAATCAGAATAGGAGCGAATTTGCCTTTAAAACCTAGGGGAGAACTTTGACCAAAATCAGAATAGGAGGGGGACAAAGACCCATTATATCCTATGGAGAAGTTTTGCCAACAAAACCCAAAGGGGGGGGGGACGTTCAAAATACAGTAAAAATAAAAAAGAGCTGTTGGTGAGTGGCTGGTTGGCTACCCACCCCAAATCAGGGGCGAGCACTTCTCCCTTGTAGTCTATGGGGGAGCGGCGCACTGAAATCTCGGCCCCAGCCCCGTGCGCATAAAGTATTAATAAGAAAATCATTTGAAAAGGGTAAAACATTATCACATAAAGAGCTAAAACCTTTGTAAAAATAAATCATTTTTAAAACCCCCAAAACAACGCTTGTCCCCAGACGGGCTCATAGGGAATTGCAATAGAGCGAATCCCCGGAAAACAGTAATTCAAATTGTTTTAAGCTTTTGATTGGTCGGCATAAAACACCCCATTCAGAATTAGGAGCGCAGTGCCCTTTTCCCTATGGAGAGAATTGCCCCAATCAAAATAGGAGGACGGGACCATTATAACCTATGGAAAAAAAATTTTCCCAATCATATTAAAGGGGGACAGTTCAAAAAATACAAAAAAAAGGGGGGGCTGTTGGGTTGAAGCGGCGGGGGCCGGGCCCCGGGGGCGGGCTACTTTCTATAGAGTTTAGGGGGAAAAGAAAATTCCCGAGCAAGTTGTGATTGGTAAGTTAAAAGAGGCGCGTTATTTGGCCCAATGGGAGAGCGAGGCGTTCCTAGGGGGTTTTCTAATGCAATCTGAAAAAAACTGTACAGGGCGAAATAAAATTTAAGATACAGAATTTGTCCCGAATGTTTATAAAATGAATAATAATTTGGGGGTAAAGAAAAAAAAATTTTAAATTCAATAAAATCCTTTTTATTTTTTTATTTTCGTTACCAAGGTCAATGTATGGGTTTGAACGAAAATAAGAAAAAAACGGTTTATTGATTTAATTTTTTTTTTCTTTACCCCCATATTATTATTCTTTTTAATGGACATTGTCCCCCTATTCTGCGGGTGGTTTATGCCGCCCAATCAGAAGAGCTTAAACAATTTTGTTATTGTATTTCCCCCGGGAATTTTTCTATTGAATTCCCTTTTTGTAGCGCGGTCCGCGACAAACGCGTTGTTTGGGGTTTTATTAATGTATTTTATAGAAGGTTTCAGCGCTTTTCTGATAAAGTTTTACACTTAAAAAAAATGTTTTTTAGTCTTTCTCCCTGCCGTACGGCGCTAGAGCCGAGATTTATGGCGCCGATCTCTCCATAGACTACAATGGGGGGAAGTAGTCCGCTCTGGTTTTGGGGGGGTAAAACCCAAACCCCCCTAGCTCAACCCAACATCTATTCCGCATTTTTATGGATGTTTTAACTGTCCCGCCCTTTTATTCTGATTGGGGCAAAAATTCTTAGGTTTTAATGGGGCTTTGCTCTATTTGATTGGTGAGCTAACCAAAACCCCCGCTAGCTAACCAACAGCTCTTTTTTTCATTTTTACTGTATTTTTAAATGTCCCGCCTTTTATTCTGATTTGGGCAATGTTTCTATAGGGTTTTAATGGTTACTGTCGTCCTATTCTGATTGGCCGGTTTTGCCGACCAAGGGGAAAAAGCTTTCAGATTTGAATTTCGTTTTTTTTTTTTTTTTTTTCGTATTTTCCTCTAATTCTTGAATTGGAAAATTGGGAAATGATTTTGTTTTATGTATTTTTTATTTTTAAGGTTTCAGTCTTTTTCTGGAAGTTGAACCCCTTTTTAAAGGGGATTTTTGATTATATTTTCCCACCGACTGTGGAATGATTTTTCGTGTTTTCCAGCCGTCCCCCATCGGAAAAAGTTTTTGGCGCATTCCCCACGGCGCCTAAGTCCCCCCCCTGCGCCCCTGCCCCGATGTGCCCCACAATGGCGAGGTGCAGGGGAACTTTTCCCCCCGCTGTAGGGCACCCCTCGGGCGGCGAACTTTTGGGGAGGCCGCACTGCGCCTCATCCCCGCACTGCCCCCACGGGAGGCGCGGTGGGGCTTTTTCATAGGATGTATGAGCGCGCCCCGGCCCCGACATAAATCAGGCGCAGATTTCGCCGGAAAACGAGCGGAAAAGCGCACCCCGATCCGGCGAGCATCATACATGTCGCCCCTGTATGTCCCGGTAATTTCCAAAATCCTAATTACTGATGTAGTGCCATTCTTGATTTTTGGAAAGTGATTTTATTTATGTATTTTTTTTTAGAAGGTTTGAGCTCTTTTTCTGATAATGTTTTACATCTAAAAAAAACGATTTTTGGAATCATACTCCATGCCTCACGGAGCTGAGATGTATTTCGTTTGCGATCTTTTATATTTTTCCGCTCATTTTCCGCTCTCGCTTCACTTCGCCTCCTCCGGCTCATTTAGACCACATTCAACTAGGTCTGCCTGTCAGAGCTGGCGAGCGCTGCAATGCGCCGCACTTTGCCGAGCCGCGATCATGCATGCCTCGGAGTATTCGAATGTGGTGCTTCCCGGCCCAGAATGCCCACACCGCGCCCATTGCACGTCCCTTCATGTTAGGCGCATCATTTCGTCCGACAGGGGATTCGGATCGGTGAGGCGCCGTTTTCACCAACTTCCGATCATACATGTCGCGCAAAGTAAGGAGCAGACATGTTTGTGGGTGGAGTGCAGGGGCAGCAGGGTTATTGTAGGTTGTAGGCTATCCTGAAAAAAATGGGTTTTCAGGTTGTTTTTGAAGCTACTGAAGTTGGAGGAGAGTCTAAAGTGTTGCAGCAGTGAGTTTCAGGGTATGGGGTATGCACAGGAGATATTTTGGAGATGGTTGTGTAAAGAGCTGACAAAAGGAGAGTAGAGAAGAAGGTCCTGTGAGGAGTGGAGATAGCATGAGGGGAGGTATCTGGAGATTAGGGCAGAGATGTTTGGAGGGACAGATTATGGAGAAACTTGTAGGTCATGATTAGCAATTAAAACTGAATTTGCTGGGCAATTAGTGAAGAAATTGGCAGAGGGGATTGGCAGAGGAGAGATGAGAGAGGTAGACCAGCCAGGGATTGGAGGGGAGCAAGAGCATTAGATGGGAGGCCACAGAAAGGGATATTGCAGCTAGTATTTCTTCTGCATTAAAATTAAGAAATGAGTGGATTCGAGAAATATTTTTCAGGTGAAGGTGACAGGCAAAGCCTTGGATGTGTGGCTTGTAGGACTGGGAGGAGGCAAATGATATCCAAAGGCAATGGACTTGTGGGACCAGTGAAAGTGTCGTGCCATTGACTATGATAGAGAGATCAGGTGAGGGAATAGAGTGAGACGGTGAAAATGTGATGAACTCCATTTCCTCTGTTTAGTTTTAGAAGCAGAATAGACATTCTGGGATCATGAAGAACAGAAAGCTAACACATGGGCAAGAGATGTAAATTTGGGTATAGCATAGAGGTGGTGCTGAAAGCCACGTGATGCTATGAGCTGACTCAGGCCATAGGTGTAGATAAAGAAGATTAGAGGACCCAGGACTGACCTCTAAAGGGCACCAACAGAGAGAGGGCAAGAGAAGGAGGTGGTGTGAGAGACAGGGGCGTTGCTAGGGTCCTAAAACATCCGGGGCCCGAACCCCCTGTGTTATGTTTTGCTCAGTACGGCTGGGTACACACGGCATGTTTCACACCACATTATGAACTGTGGATGTATTTTTAATGACAAACAACTTATGTTCCTGTCACTAATTTTCTTCATATTCCACATAGATCCTGTCCATCACCTCAGTCTCTGTACAATCAAAGTCAACACTAACAAATTTGCTTTTCAAAATCGCTCACCTACGTATGACAGTGTAAGACCTTACAAATAAGTCACCGAATAATACACCTATACATGGAGCAAATATACCAGACGAATCATTATTACTAAAAAAAAAAAAAAAACTCCTACAAAATCCAAAACTATTACTGCTTAAGGATCAAATAATCCTGCCAGACCCTGAACAAACCCAACCACCACATGTGATTATCAGCTGTATACAGGCTCTGAAGATGTATATTAGTGCCATACAGGGACCAGATAGTGGTAGATACTAGTTGTATGTAGACGCTCTACAGTTACATTTAGTGACTTACAGGAGACGTCTTTTCTGATTGGAGTCGTTCACTGTGCCTTCTCTTCTCCATCCGGCCCAGACCGCCATCATGACTTCTCCCGGCCACCACTCATTCTCTGCAGACTTAACCACACAAACATAGTTAGGTTATAGATTCCCCCAGCATGCTATAGGTAGTTTATAGATCCCCCAGCATTGTATGGGTCCTCTAGCACTATGTTGGTCCTCCAGCACTGTATAGATAGGTTATAGGTCCCCAGCACTGTATAGATAGTTTATAGGTCCCCAGCACTGCATAGATAGTTTATATGGCCCCTAGCACATACATATAGGTTCCCAGTAGTGTTGAGCGATTATTATCGACAAAGTTGAAATCGGCACGGTATTTATGTTGATCGGATTTTTTCGATCACGCGATAATTTAGGTGAAAAATTGCGCATAATCTATTAATTTTCGCGCCATTTCAGCACTTCCTGTCATTTTGGCGGCCAGCAATCAGCTTACAGAATAGAGCAGGTGAGCTGGGTGTGCGACATCATGACTGGGATGTATATGGTTGCGATTGGCTGGAAAAATAACCTCGTTTTACATAGAACATCCCTTCCTGTTCTGCCTCAGTGTGTGTCTGTGTATCATAAGAGCAGGACGTGTGCTCGGTCTCTCTCAAAACAGCTCAGCGAAATTGTTTTTATTTGTTCACACAGGCAACTATGCATTTAGCTGTCAACATAAGAACATGGGTAGATTAGAGATTTGCAGATTTTGTTACTTTGGCTGAGAATTTTAAAGGAGCATCTAGCGCTGTACAGCCGTGGGGGGGGGGAGGGAGGGGCGGGGGCTGCGGGCGAACACAGACAGACAGACAGGCTCTTTAAAGGAGAGTGGATATTGTGCAGCCCAGACTGTGTTTAGAGTTTAGACCCTGCATTGCAATGGGTTTTTATTAACACTTTTTGGCCAGTTTTTTTGGTGAAATATAACTTGTATGTTGTGCAGCCTGCACTTAAATTTGAATACAGCAATTTTGTAGTCACCGCAGGTGTATTTGATAGGTGCAAAACTCCACTTTTATTATCTGTATACATTTCAGATAGGTGTTTTTTTTTTCACTTTGGCGCAGGCCAGCTTTGTTCATAGAGCCACCTTGCACTTAAATTTGAATACAGCAATTTTGTAGTCACCGCAGGTGTATTTGATAGGTGCAAAACTCCACTTTTATTATTTTTATACTTTTCAGATTGGTGTTTTTTTTCACTTTTGTGCAGGCCAGCTTTGTTCATAGAGCCTCCTTTCACTTAAATTTAAATACAGCAATTTTGTAGTCACCGCAGGTGTATTTGATAGGTGCAAAACTCCACTTTTATTATCCGTATATATTTCATATAGGTGTTCTTTTTTCACTTCGGTACAGACCAGCTTTGTTCATAGAGCCACCTTGCCCTTAAATTTTAATACAGCAATTTTTGTAGTCACCGCAGGTGTATTTGATAGATGCAAAACTCCAATTTTATTATCCGTATAATTTCAGATAGGTGTTTTTTTTCACTTTGGCGCAGGCCAGCTTTGTTCATAGAGCCACCTTGCACTTAAATTGTGTATTTGATAGGTGCAAAACTCCACTTTTATTATCCGTATACATTTCAGATAGGTGTTTTTTTCACTTTGGCGCAAGCCAGCTTTGTTCATAGAGCCACCTTGCACTTAAATTTGAATACAGCAATTTTGTAGTCGCCGCAGGTGTATTTGATAGGTGCAAAACCTTGCACTTAAATCATGCTTTGAATTTTTGGGGGCATTTTGCTGTGAAATGCAGCTATGCTACAGGTCCTATTCTATAAAATGTGGTTTCTAACAGACATTTGTTCTTCACAATTGTCAAAAGTGGCTCAAGGGTCATGTTTTGAATTTATGGGGGCATTTTGCTGTGAAACGCAGCTTTACTACAGGTCCTATTCTAAAAAATTTGGTTTTTAACAAACATTTGTTCTTCAAAATTGTCAAAAGTGGCTCAAGGGTGATGGTGCTGTCAAAAACAGGAATAGGTAGGACACTGTTAATGGACACATATTGCAAAATGACTTGTTTTTGTAAGATCTTTAAAATAGCTTGCAATCCCTGCAGTGAGACAACCCATTTAATACAATTAAACAAAAGAGAAACAAAGACGTGGTGGGATTCCATCCTATTTTAAAAATGTGTTTTCTAGAATTAAACTACTAAAAAACTGGCATGTACAAAAAAGCTGATACAAATATTCCTCTGAATTGTACAACGGAGGTACAGGAAGACTTGAACAGATGTATGTGAATGCAAGAATGGATCCAGCGTACGTAGAAACTTGACTTCATTAAATAATCCACAGTGCAAAGATAAAAGATATGGCAATAACCGACGCGTTTCGGGCACAGAAATTTGCCCTTGTTCACACCCTTAACTTCATCTATTATCATATTTACTTAAATAGGGAAGTTCCTTACTCGTCATACCTGACATCACATCCTATTCATTACAACTTTAAAACATATACAATTAAAACATACTTGCCTACCTCATTTTGAATATACTTAACTATATTATATCAAAACCTTAATATATTCATATTTATAGTTACATTCTATATGTACTAGTTTTACTGGTATATATATGCTAGATCATTTCGGAGGTTCATTCCTGCTGGTGCTCTTGTCTGCAATTCTAAATCCAAAAAGCCTCTCTTAGACGCACCTTCTTTATCCAATCCCCCTCCTCATCTTGATTGCTCCACTTTTTCTATACCAAAAATGTAAAGCCTTGCTTCTTCCCCCCATGTTTTTCTTTAAGTGTTTTACAGCACCTGAAGTGATTTGTCCCTTCTTTATCCCATAACATGTTCCGCTATCCACGTCTTAAACTTTTTTATGCTGCTGCCCACATAGAGTAAGATCACATAATTTGCAATGTATGCCATACACAAACATGATCGTATCACAATTAATAAAATTATTTATTTGATACTCTTTTTGATCATGATATTTTCCCTTTTTTTCTTTTGTTTTTTTGTTGTGTATTGGCATTTCGTTGCATCTCCTGCCTCCACAGGGAAAACATACTTTTTGGGATAACCAGGGTTTCATTTTGATTTTTACTAGAGAAAACCCTTGATGTTACTTTATTGCCTACAAGTTTTGTTTCTTTTTTGTATACATCGTCTACTCCTCTTGTCTATTATGCTGTCCGTTGCTCATTTTGCCTTAAGATCATTTATGCCTTCTATAAAATATCTTTTTCGTATATCTTCAAAATTGGCATTATAATGGGGAAGACAAAAAAATACTGTGTTTTTTCTAATTAACCCTCTTCCTTTCTTTTTGGATAATAGTAGATCTTTTGTGGTTTTATTTCCATTCTTTTGAAGCTTCTTTATCTGTGGCAAATCTTGTATATCTTCTTTTTACTGGCAATCTGGTCCTATAGTTTTTTGTTCCTTTAACAAAATCAATATGTTCAGTACACGCTCTCCTCCTCTTATGACAACTCCCATCAGCGGTATGGAGGTCTATTGTATTGCTGAGTGACAGCTAGTCTGCTCTAAGTGTGGTATTCCACTGTCGGCTTCCGATAAAAATAGTCCACAAACTTTAGATTTTTCCAAATCACCTTCTCCAACATACATACTAGCGAAAGGAATTCTTATTTTGAGGTTTTGCGTGATATGATGGGTAAAACGTAAATTACACCGTATTGGGAATTAACATACTGCACAAACTCCGGTATGGACGCCACATCGTTACCCAAGCAAGAGCGAGATCCATCGATGATAGCGCCCATACCACGAAGAGTAATACAGTGACCTATTCCTTTCCGATATGTTTCTCTTAGTCCATGATGTGCCACAGTTTTTTTTTATTTGAATGACCATATGGCATCTTGAGTCTGCGTTAAAACATGACTGGTCGCTCCCACCACCGACATGTACAAGTTCGCTATAGATTGGGATTGACTAGCTCCCATTGGAACTCCCAGATAAGCTGGATGTCAATTGGTGTCTTCAAATCTGAAGAAAAATAATTTTTATCTTAAAAAACTCTACTACTTTCCATGAAGAAATAACTTTTAGGCCTTCATTCCATACTGGCTAAATTTATTAAGATGGTTTTCTATAGCGCAAGAAAAGATCTTGAGGAATATTGGAAGAAGGCTACGGACATCCTAGACCCAACCATGTGTAATTTTTGAACCAGTGAAATTTTCGAACTGCTTGCAGTATCCGTGATCAGCAGTCTTTTAAATAACCTGGACAGTACGTACCAATTGGTTAGAAGGTATTTACTACAAAAGTTGCTTAATCTTTCCAGCGAACTGTTATTGCGCTCGGACACATGTTGAGCGTGCGTTGCGCTACGAGATCGCGAGATCGAAAGTCGATAGTCGGCCGCTATCGATAAGTTTTTTTTGCCGATCGTGAGCGCGATTATGAGCGATGACCATTAAAGTCTATGGGAGACAACAACAACCTTCATATTACACCCAAACAAGGCTGGAGAAGCTGAAATTAACCATCCACAACAGTCAAATGGATACGTTCTACATCTTAGGCCAACACACTTAGGTTATAAAATCACAGAAAAAAAGTCACAAGACCATCACTATCCTGTCTTGTACCACAGCCGACCCTTAAACCTGCATCACCCACAAATTGAAAAGTGCAATAAGGCATTATCGATTTGACCCATCATCTTACTTGAACTGGACATTGAACTATCCCTGTCCTGGAAGCACGCATGAGCCCCAAACCTGCATGAACCCCCACATTTAACAAAGTGCCAGGAAAAAGGAGCTCTTCTCAACCAACATTTTTAGTTTCACTGGACATTGACATACCTGCTCCTGGGCCACAGCATGAGCCCCAAACCTGCATGACCCCCACAATTTAAACAAGTGCCCGTGAAAAAGGATCTCACTCTCAAACACCATTTTTAGTTTCCTGGAACACTTGACTATACCTGTCCTGGGCCCAGCATGAGCCCCAAACCCTGCATGACCCCCCACATTTAAAAAAGTGCCGAAAAAGGAGTCTTTACAACACCATTTTAGTTTCACTGGACACTGACTATAACGTCCTGGCGGCCACAGCCATGACCCAGGCGGACTACCAAGTGGGTGCGGTGAGATCCCAGGCTGAGGCGTCCTCGTCATCTATTAACACGCAGGCGTTAAAATGCACCGAAGACGAGACGCAAGTCAAAACGAAAACTGTCGTGCTGATGAAGCAGAGTGCGGAAGCGGAAAGTAGTGTAACTCCAGCCTTCCTCAGTACACAGTCAATACCTGGGTAGCGCATGTCCCTCCGTATGAGTGTGGACCATTTGACGCTTTTCTACTTGGAAAACTACTGTAGGTTAACGCCTCCTTTACACCCAGAAGTGCCCTTTATCTTGGCATTCATTTTTTCCATTTAACACCAACGTGCTATGAGGAATGGTCGTCTGTACTTGTTCTCTGTCCGTCGCTCCATACGACCAATGTCCTCTGAATACCTACATCTAGGTCAACAGTTATCCTGCGTACCTCCCTTGTCCAATCTCAGAGGAATTATTTTTAACAGCTATTTTAGTACATGCAAGTTTTTTATACTTTAATTCTAGAAACACATTTTTAAAATCTGATGGAATCCCACCATGTCCTTTGTTTCATCTTTATTCATTGTATTAAATGCGGTTGTCTCAAATACGAGTGGATTGATAGCTGATGGTTGAAAAGATCTTGCAAAATACAAAGTCATTTTTGCAATATGTTACCATTAACAGTGTCTTTACTATTCCTGTTTCCTGACAGCACATCACCCTTGAGCCACTCTTGACAATGTGAACGAACAAATGGTCTGTTAGAAACCTCATTTTTACAACAGACCTGTATCTAGCTGCATTTCACAGAAAAACTGCCCCCAAAACAATTCAAAACATGACAATGTGTGCTGATGCAGCACGTTTCAATACACCACTGAAGGACAGAGCGATTGAGCGCGACGCTGTGTTCATTACTGAGATTCACAGGGCCCTGACCCAGCGATGAACAGGCCTGACGGTCCTGCAAAACTGACGACATCCCTGGCATGCGTGTTGTCACCACAACTGGAAATGGAGCACCTTCTCTCAGTACCTCTATAATCCTGTCCTACCCCCTCTTTTGCTCGCTTACCAACTGATTTCGCTCCATGATCTATCAAAATATAAAAATTTGGAGCAAAGGTATGGAATAGTTTTGGAAAGTCTCCTATTAAAAGACAGGAAAATCACACGCTATTCTCAATTCCCTCTAATCAAAACAAAATTGCTGGGATTCAAAGTTAACTGCAAGGATTCTATCAACAAATCTGGACTGCACATCCAAAAGTCCAAAAAACACGTATCTTTATGCTTTGGTAATAATAAACGGGTATTTTTTGCACCTTTCAATCACCTGTGGCGAATATAGACATTGCTGCTTAAGAATTTACGTAGATGCCTGCGTTCTATGAACAATGCTGGGCTGAGCAAAAGTCAAAAAACCCGTAACTGTTATTTTTTGCGGTCTCTAAAAATAAACGATATATCTTTTTGACCTATCTCATTCAACCTGTCTTTGAATAAGAATTCTGCTGTCTTTTAGCGATTTTACTAGAATGCTGCGGCAATGCAACAAATCGCTGCGAGTGCAAAAGTCAAAACACAACACTTAACTGGTATGTTTTGATATTAATAAACAGTATTTTTTGCGCACTTCCAATTCCACCTGTGGTGAATACAGAATTGCTGTTTTAAGTATTGTACTTAGATGCTGCGTCAATGAACAATGCTGGGTGCGCAACAAGTCATAAAACACGTAACATGTTACATGTTCTGGTATAATAAACGATATTTGTTTGAGCACCTTTCATATTCACCTGTGGGTGAATATAGAATTTGCTGTTTTAAGATTTACTAGATGCACTGCGCTCAATGTACAATGCTGGGTGTGCAAATCAAAACAACTAACTGTCCTATGTTTTGAAATAATAAACGTATTTTTTGCACCTTTAAATCACTGTGGTGAATCATAGCGAAATGCGCGTATTTAAGATTTACCGTGAGATGCTGCGGTCAATGAACATGCTGGTGTGCCAAACAGTCAAAAAACTCGTAACTGGTATGTATTCGAGTACGATACACGGTATTTTCTCAGGCACAAACAACCTGTGCTGAACTCACAAGCGATTGCTGGATAGTAATTTAACAACTTGCAAGTGAATATAACTCAACAGTCACAGGTGTAATGGGTAAAATTGAAATAGATACACTATCTGAATGATATGACGTGAATAATAAAAGTGGAGTTTTGCAAGCTAACAAAGAGACCTGCTGTTACTAGAAATGATGTGTATCCAATATAAGTTTCAGGCTGGGCCCAATATCAGGAATATTATATCAAATAGCAAAACTGTTAAAATAAAGAATATTCCACTACAAATGTCTCTACACTAAGTCTTGGTGAACTTTATCCAGTGTTCTTTAAGAATAGAGCTTGTCTGTGTTTTCGCATCCCGCTGGGGCCCCCTCCCCCCGCTCCCACCGCCGTAGAAATTAAAAAACCAGCGGTAGATGCTGCTTTAAATATCCTCTAGCTAACTTAACATAAAATCTTCAAACTCTTCTTATCAACTAAATTGAAGATCACAGCTTAATAGTAGAGGTTCTTCTCTGTTGCAGAAATAGACAATTTCGCTGAGCTGTTTTGGGCCACAGTCAGAGCGCAGGTCCCTAATCCCTATGGGAAAAACGCCTGAGAGACACTGAGGCTGAAACAGGAAACCTGTCTCTATGTAAAACGAGGTCTTGTGCATTTTTCCAGCCAAATCGCAACACCAACACATCCCAGTCTCATGATGTCTCAACACACATCTCACCCTGCTCTACTTCTGCGTAAATCTCATTTGCTGGCGCCAAACATCAACAGGAAGCGCCGCGACAAAGGCGCGATCTTAAATAGACTGATGCACAGATTTCTAACTTAATTATCGCATGAATCGGAAAATTTCGATCACCATAAAAACCTGCCGATTTTCAACTTGTCGATTTAAAAATCGCTCAACACTAATGGACACTATAGGAACGCATTTTCTCTGGAGAGGGAATTGATTTTTATTATGAGTTTAACCACCCCATAAAACTAATGTGTTATTCTGTTTGGACTATCGATCCTCTAGATATTTGTCTTTATGTTCCATTAGAGAGGCACCCCAACTTGAACTCGCTCATCTAAAAGTTTTTTTAATCCTCATTTGTATGTTTGGGCATGGGATTTTCTCCTAGTTTCTTCTATACGTTTAGTATCTTCTAGGTTTCATATATAGTCTTTTTTCTATATATGTCACGTCCATGTACCACCGTTAGAACCCCCCTTGTCCGCCTTTTCTGCGGATGACAAGTTTTTTTTGGTTTTTTCTTTAATTTCTGTATACGCCCTCCCTTTCTTGTATTAATGGTTGGATCTAATCTTGATTTTTCTAGTATCATCTTAATAATTTTTCTCACGTACCGTCACCATCCATTGTCATCTGAAAGGGCCGTCCCCCCCCCTCAAAAATGGTTTGTTAACTCTAGATTCTTATTGGGTAAAAAAGATTAGTACCCAAAACGAACAGTAGTATTACTATATATCCAAATCAATATCACTACAATATATCCATGTTGTCATCATCCTCTGTTTGTAATTCTCTTAATGAAAAAAAGAGTTTGTGTTCCTTTGAATGTTAGCATAATCAACACTCATTATGCTTAATATCCAGAGATGGAGGCGCAATTGCGCATTCTAACAAGATGGAATTCGTTTAGAATTCAGTGAAAACTTCGGTTCTGAACAACGTTGAATTTTGGGGGACTTCGGGTGAACAAGTGTGCTTTTGATTGATAAAAATGCTCGCCGAGCACATGGCGCTACATGGACAAAGCATTCTGGGAGGAAGAGGGCTTAGCCTCCATGTAACAATTTGCAGAGATGAAGCAATCAACGACCGGCGGATTCTGTGACGTCACACCCGCAACTTATATTAAGTCCGGGCGCGACGCTGGGAGCTCATACCGCTCTCACTATACTGATCGGAAGGTGCTGCCGCGCTCTGATTGTTACTGAAGCAACAGATTTAATATATAGCGATTTTGTCGGGTGTCCTCAGCATTCGTCTCAGGACTCGCTTCTCCTTAACGGTTTTCTAATTTCTGATTTTTTAGCGTGGTCTTGCGGAACAGTAAATCCAGTCGTTGCGTCTCACTGCAGCTGCAAATATACAAATTTAAATCCTATCTTGCTCACAGCACATTAAATATCCAAGGGGATCTAAGCCAGTCTGATGTATTCACTTAAAGAAACAGTAGTTTTTACAATACAAATACCAACTTCATTTTTCGGCCTGCACAATTCTTTGGCAGCAATTTCACATCCAAGTTAATTAAGCAGTTGTTATTCAGCTGGGTATCCCAAAGAAACCGTCATTTTCCAACGCCAAAACTATATACATTTTTTCTGTACGCACTTAATTCCACAAGGCGAAGGTCTAATTACAATTTTATCCTCTTGTGGGTAGCGTAAAAAACAACTGCATTGTAACACGGCTACAAAGCTAATAACTAGTTTGATGTGCTCAATTCTTTGGCGCAATTTAACATCCTGGGGTTAATTATGTGTTTTTTTTCAGGTGGGGTGACTCCAAGAAACCGTCATTTTCAACGCCAAAATATATAAATTTTTTCCCTGTAGCATAATTCACAAGCGAAGAGTTAATTACAAGTTTATCTACTTGTTGTGTCTAGCGTAAAAAAAAACACGAGGTGAGGGACCCTCACCCCCGTCACCATGCTCCACACACAACCCCCACCTCACTAACACGCACCGCCTCCCGACCGTGGCCCGCACGGCACACCCCCCCAACCCTATTCTCACTGCAAACCACACCCTGTCACCTTAGCGTGGCCGTTGTGGCCACTCCCCTCTCAAACCACCCCTCAAAATATAATAACCTAACCTACTCGCATCAAACCGGGCACCCCCCCCAAAAAAAAAAAAAAAGAAGAAAACAACAAAAAAAAAAAAAAAAAAAAAAAAAAAACAAAAAAATCAAACAAAAAAAGAAAAAAAACATAAAAAAAAAAGAAAAAAAAAAATCCCCGCCATTGTAACACGCTTACAAAGCTACAGTTTGTGTGGCTCAATTGTTTGTGCGCAATTTACATCCAGTAGTTAAATACAGCGTTGTTTTTCAGCTGTGGTATCCCAAGAAATCCTCTTTTCTACCCAAAATATATACATTCTTTCCTTGTTATCATAATCACAAGCAAAGGTAATGTACAATTTTATCATCTTTATTGGTGTGCGTAAAAAACACGCATTGTAACACCTACAAAGACTTCAGTTTTGTGGTGGGCTCAATTCTTTGGCCGCAATTTAACATCCAGGTTTAATTAGCCTTTGCTTTTTCAGCTGTAGATGATCCCAAGCGAAAACCTCATTTTCAACAGCCAAAATATATACATTATCCTCTAGCATAATTCACGAGCGAAGATTAATACAATTATCTCTTGTTGTGTAGCGAAAAAACAAGCATTTACACGCACTACAAAAGCTGTATTAGATTGTGGTGGCTAATTGTTTGCCGCAATTTACACTCAAGGGGTTTAATTAAGCGTTGTTTTTTCAGCTGTGGATGATCCCAAAAACCGTCATATTCATGCCCAAAAATATATACATTTTTCCTGTAGCATAATTCACTATCAAAGTTAATTACAATTTTTATACTCTTATTGTGTGGCGTAAAAAAGACCGCATTGTAACACGCTACTAAAGCACTCATTTGTGGTTGGCTCAATTGTTTGGCGCAATTTACATCCAGTGGTTAATTAAGCTCACTGTTTTTCAGCTGTGTGATCCCAAGAAACCTTCATATTCAACGCCAAAATACGATACATTTTTTCCAGTAGCATAATTCACAAGCAAGTTAACTTAAAACTTTTTAATCCTCTTGTTGTGTAGCGTAAAAACACGCCATTTTGTAACACGCTACAAAGCTACTAGTTTTGTGGTGGCTCAATTGTTTATGGCGCAATTTACATCCAGAGTGTTAATTAAGCGTTGTTTTTCAGCTGCTTGGTGATCCCAAGAAACCTTCATTTTTCAAATCAAAGTATATACAATTTCCTGTACATAATTCACAAGCAGACAGGTTAATTTACAATTTTATCTCTTATTGTGTGGCGTACAAAAAACACCGCATGTACACGCTACAAATGCTACCTAGTTTGTGGTGGCACAATTCTTATGGCGCAATTTTACATCTAGGGGTTAATAAGCATTGTTTTTTCAGCTGTGAGTCGACCACAATAAACCGTCATTTTCAACGCCAAAATATATACTTTTTCCTGTAGCATAATTCACAAGCGAAGGTTAATTACAATTGTTATCTCCTTTGTTGTGTAAAGGCCCGTCAAAACAAACACGCCATGTGAACTCGCTACAAAGCTTACTAGTTTGTGGTGTTCAATTGTTTGGCGCTATTTACATCCAGGGGTTAATTAAGCGTTGTTTTTCAGCTGTGGTGATCCCAAGAAACCGTCATGATTTCACGCCAAAATATAACATTTTCCTTAGCAAAATTCACAAGCAAGTGTTAATTACAATTTTATCTCTTTATTGCGTGTGGCGTAAAAAACACCTGCATTGTAAACACGCAACAAAAGCTACTAGTGTTTGTGGTGCGCTCAATTCTATGGCGCAATTTACCTCAAGCGGGTTAATTAAGCCAGTGTTTTTCAGCCTGTGTGATCCAAGAAGACCGTCATATTTTCAACGCCAAAGTATATACATTTTTCCTGTAGCTGCCTAATTCACGAGAAAAGTTTAATTACAATTTTATCTCTTATTGTGTGGCGTAAAAAACACCGCATTGTAACATGCTACAAAGCTACTAGTTTGAGGTGGCTCAATTTCTTTGTAGCGCATTTACATCCAGGGGTTAATTAAGCGTTGTTTTTCAGCTGTGGTGATCCCAAGAAACCGTCATTTTCAACGCCAAAATATATACATTTTTCCTGTAGCATAATTCACAAGCGAAGGTTAATTACAAATTTATCTCTTGTTGTGTAGCGCAAAAAACACCGCATTGTAACAGGCTACAAAGCTACTAGTTTGTGGTGGCTCAATTGTTTGTCGCAATTTACATCCAGGGGTTAATTAAGCGTTGTTTTTCAGCTGTGGTGATCCCAAGAAACCGTCATTTTCAACGCCAAAATATATACATTTTTCCTGTAGCATAATTCACAAGCAAGGTTAATTACAATTTTATCTCGTGTTGTGTGGCGGAAAAAAAAGACGCCATTGTAACACGCTACAAAGCTAATAGTTTGTGGTGCTCAATTGTTTGGCGCAATTTACATCCAGGGTTAATTAAGCGTTGTTTTTAGCTGTGGTGATCCCAAGAAAACGTCATTTTCAACGCCAAAATATATACATTTTTCCTGTAGCATAATTCACAAGTGAAGGTTAATTACAATTTTATCTCTTGTTGTGTAGCGTAAAAAAACACTGCATTGTAACACGCTACAAAGCTACTAGTTTGTGGTGGCTCAATTCTTTGGCTCAATTTACATCCAGTGGTTAATTAAGCGCTGTTTTTTAGCTGTGGTGATCCCAAGAAACCGTCATTTTCAACGCCATAATATATACATTTTTCCTGTAGCATAATTCACAATGCAATGGTTAATTACAATTTTATCTCTTGTTGTGTGGCTTATAAAACAATCCATTGTAACACGCTACAAAGCCAGTAGTTTGTGGTTGCTCAATTCTTTTGCGCAATTTACATCCAGGGGTTAATTAAGCGTTGTTCTGCAGTTGTACTCAGTAAAAGAAACTTTGTTTTTCACCGCCACAGAAGAAATTCTGTAGCATAATACATATCAGAAGGTTAATTAAGCCTGTTTGTGCTTTTATTATTCAGTAAATACACAGAGTTTTAACGGCACATACAAGTCAATTTTCCTGCCCATTTGTGGAGCGCAATTTATATCCAAGGGTTACCAAGCTTTTACCTGGGTTCATTGGCTCAAATACAGGGTGTGTATTTATCATATACAGATATCTCATCAAACAGTGTCTGTACATTTTAGAACAAACAGTATGTCAGACAGAGAGTGGCAGGCTCTTCACCTGCGGAGTGGCAGAGGCACAAACATTCCAGGCCCAGGTCGCAGCACAGCAAGGGGACGTCGCAGCAGGGGTCACTCGGTGAGGCCCACAACTCCCGCTGTCATCTAGCGGCCTTGTACTGACTAGAAAACCCCAAGGGTTCTTGTTTGGGTTGACTAGGTATCCCTTCCCCCAAAAATGACATCTGACACCCCAGCCAAGAGTCGTGGAACGTCAGAAAAACCCCCTTAGTTGGGCGGGCCCGGGAGGGGTGGGGCCCCCCTCCCCTGCCTAAACCGCCTTGTCCCATGGTTCCTCGGGCGAGATTACTATGTGGTTGGGTCAGCGCCCTTTTATGCGAGGTGAAAAATTTGGGAGGGCATCAGCAGCTCTTGGCAGCGAAGAAATGGGGCAATACCCCCTGCTTCTTGCAGTAGGCGGCAAAATTAGATTTTAGAGTGGCATGGGAGGTCATGTTGTGGGGGGTCCCCCTTGCATACCAAACCGGGGGAGGGACGAACACAAATAGATGATGATGTGCAACCGAAATTGGGGAGCCGGGGAGGAAAGGGGCTTCATCATTGTCAGGAAAAGAGGGCGTCAGCTTGCGGTCAGGCGCGCGCGCCACAAGTGGGTTTGGGGTAGTCAGAGGGAAACGCAGGGGTGGGTCGGGAGCCAAACGGCCACGGGTAAAAAAAACCCCTTCGCAGGTCCAAGAAAAGCACCAGGGGTCGCGAGGCAGCGGCGGGGTAGTCATCAGTGGGAGCGTTGGCGTAAAATCCCATACTCGGCGGGTGTGGCAGTTCTTTTCTAAGACCGGGGGAGCCGAATAGGGTATATGTGAATTGTAACAAAAGTGAAATTTGGCCCGGGGGCTACTTGCCCGGCCCTGCGTCAACACATGCAGCGTACCATCCGGTGGTGGGAGAAAAAGTGGTTTAGTGTGGTGGTCCACCGCGCCACACAACCCGCAGCAGCAAGGGCCCGTGGCACGATGCCATTAGCCCTCAAGGGTCCACCACCTCGCGAAGGGACTTTTTTCTTTGACATCCTCCCCGGGCCAGATGTCCTGCTCCTCGCTACCATGGCGCCCGCAGTCGTTCAAACGAGGCATTGCAAGAGACAAAATAGCGTCCAACCTTTCCCAAGGGGAGCGTGACCGTGCTCCTTCCAAATTTTTTGGTATGCAGTCCCCCCCTTTCCAAAGGGGACTCTGCCCTTTTAGAGAACTAAGGTTGTCCGAGCCGGGAAAGGAGGTTTTAAGCCGTAATTTTTTCCAAAAAGCGTAAAGCACTTCTTTAAAAATTGTAGAAAAGAAGGTGGGCCTCCCTTTAGCTTAGGTTTGTTCCAAGGTGCACGGCAACGGGAAGTTGGGGCTTAACTACGGTCAGGGAGTACATGTTTTCCCCCC
>JAODAL010062206.1:0-19875 GCA_025379985.1 Phyllomedusa bahiana | reverse complement strand
TTTTTTGGATGAAATTTTTTTTTAAAAACTTTTCAGCAGAAGCGGGTTAACAAAATTACTTTAGAGGAGCAACGGGGGGAACTGGAAACCTTTTGGGTAAATAAAAGGGGGGGGATAACTCGGCAACGGGGAGAAACCCGGGGTTTCCTCCCATAGAAAATTGCCCAAAGCATCATCTGTGGATAAACCCAACATGGGTTTTACGCTGCCTTCACCATTGTGGGGAATGGTCCAGGCCCCGAGTTATTCAATGTGTCCGGGGTCAGAGAAGAAACCGGGGGGTGGGGGGGCCCTCCCAGCCCCAGCCAGAACGGGACCATTATAACGGGGGAAAACTTAAAGGGGGGAAGGGGAAACCCTTTTGAAAAACTTTTTTTTTTTAAATGGCAAAAGCCAATAAGGGTTTTTAAACTTTTAAAATATTTTTTTTTTTAACGGAAAATTTAACAAAAATTTGGATTTTTTAAAATTAAATTTTTTGTTAATATATTTTTTCTTAAATATTGGAGGGGGAAAATAAAAAAAAAAAAAAAAAAAAAAAAACCCCAGTTTTAAATTTTTTCCAGGGTTTCTTCCTTAATGGAAATGCCCCAAATATTTCCTCTATTTTTTTTAACGTTATGGAAAATTTATTCTTAAAAGTGTGTCCTTGGGGAATTTTGAGTTTTGTGAGGGGAAATGTTTTTATTTCTGTTGGGACTTGTATTTTTCCAAAAAATTTAAGTGGGGGGGCGACCCCCCAAGAAGCCCGGGCCTGGGCTAAAACCCCGCAGTTCTTCTAATGTTTATGGGGAAAGGGAGCGGGGAAGCCCCGGGCTCAGCCCGTTACGCCCCATCTCCTGTCCCCCCGGTCCCCCCCAGCCGGGATGTCCCCGTTTGTGGGAGCCCCCAGGCCCTGTTTTCCAACCTGCCAAAGCTTTTGGCTTTTACTACATTCTCCGGGGAGGATTTAGAGGTTTTTGGGGGACTGGGGGTTTGCCCCGGAAAATTTACGTTATTAACTTTCTGGGAAACAAACAAAAAATTAAATTTTTTTTTCGGTAAAAAATTTTAAATTTTCAATCACAATATTTTTTCCAAGCCCCTAAATTTTTCCACGGGAAATTGTCTTGAATATTAAATTCGTCCTAGGCCCCCAAAAAGGGGGTTTTTAAATGAACCGGGAGTTCAGGGGGGTTTTAAAGCCCTTGGTGGGGGAAATTTTTTGCCGCCTCCCCCCCTTGGTGACCCCCCGGGTTTGCGTTTTGTATTTTAAAGCCCCCTTCACAATTTTTTTAAAAGAGTCTATGTTGAAGGAAGGGAAACATTGTAGCACTCAGTGCCCGTCAAAAAATAACAGGGGTTTCCTTTTGATTGAAGGGGATTTCTGAAACATTGTGTTCCTTTCCGGTTCCATCAAAAAGGAGGCTTTCTGTTGCCCCCTGGTGGAGAAAACCTCGTTTTTTGGCTGAGCCCGGGCTCCGGAGTTTTCTGGCTTTTCCTCTTTTTTTTCTTTAAAAATTGATTGGAAAAAGATTTCAGGGGAAACAAAATGTTCAAACCCCGCAAGAACTTTTTTAAAATTTGGTTGAATGTTATTAAAGTCTGTTCCCCCCCTTTATTGGCTTAAAGGGAAAGGGGAAAAATGAGCCGAGGAACCCCGGCGAGTTTGAGAAAACAAAGCGGGGGCTTATTCCCCTTGTAAGGGCTTTTTCCTTTTTTTACAGGGCAAAGGGGGAAGGGAAATTTGTATGAAAAGACTCTGGAAAATTTTCTTAAATTTTTGTGTCTAATCCCAGATTTTTTGATGTAAATAAAGGTTCCCCAGAGGTAACTGCGCCTCCAGCCACCTTAAAATTAATAAAGTTTTCCCTTTATGGGATTTTTTTATTTCCTGTAGGGCCCATGAGGGAGGAGGATGAGGGAAAGTAGGTGTATTTGGGGGGGGGGGTACAATGCGGAGGATGAGGGCTGTGTGTAGTGGGGGGGGGTTCAATGGGAGGATGAGGGCATTGGCCCAAGTGGGGGAGGGTTTACAATGAGGGGGGGGGGAAGGGCAGTGGGTGTAGTGGGGGGGGGGTAAAAAGGGGTTGAGGGCAGTACGTTTTAGTGGGGGGGAGGGGTCAATGGGAGGATAAGGGCTTTTAGATTTAGTGGGGGGGGGTAAAATTTGGGGGGGGGGGGGATGAGGGGTTGTAGGGTAGTGGGGGGAGGGTACAATGGGGAGGATGAGGGCAGTAGTGCAGTGGGGGAGGGTACAATGGGAGGTGGGGGCAGTTAGTTTTGTGGAGGGGGTTTTACAATGAGGAGGATAAAGGGCATTTGTATAGTGGGGGAGGGTCCCAATGAGGAGGATGAGGCTTTAGTTTTGGGGGGGGGAGGGTCCCAATGAGGAGGATGGGGCCCAGTAGGGGAGTGGGGGGGGGTTTTACTTTGAGGGGGGGATGAAGGCGTAGTGTAGTGGGGGGGGTACAATGAGGGGGTGAGGGCAGTAGTGTAGTGGGGGGGGGTTTACAAGGGCGGGGGGGTTGGGCAGTAGTGCAGTGGTTCAATGGGGGATGGGGAAAGGGTAGGGGAAGTGGGTACAAATGAGGATGAGGAAAGAGTGCAGTAAAGGGGAAACAATAAGGGAGGTTTGGGGGCGTAGTTTTGTGGGTCAATGAGGAGGATGGGGCATTTGTTTTTGGGGTGGGTACAATGAGGAGGATGAGGGCGGGTAGTTTTAGTGGGGAAGGTACAATCGGGGGGTTTGGAGGGGGGCAGTAGTGGGGGAGCTTTAAATGAGGAGGATGGGAAGAGGGTGTATTTGGGGGGATACAATGGGGGAATGGGGGCCAGTAGTTTTGTGGGGGAGGGTACATTGAGGAGGATGGGGGGTTTAGTAGTGTAGTGGGGGGGGGTTTCCAGTGGGAGGTTGAGGCGGGAGTGTAGTGGGGGAGGGTACAATGGGAGGGGAATGAGCCCGCTAAAAAACCCCCGGGGGACATAGCTCCCCCCCAAGGTGGGCATTTGGTTTAACCGATTAGGGTCTAGTGACACCCCCGTTTCGGGGGAACGGAAAATAAGGGGCGCACTGGGGGACGGGGCCCAACCTCCCGGACCGGGGCCCGGGAAAAACAGGGGGGTAAACGGAGAAAGGCTCCTTTTTTCTTGGGGGCCCGGGCAGGTCGTACGCTTCCCCCAATAAAATATTGTGGGCGGCTCTGAAAAACCCTTTTTGGGTTTTGTAGATGAACCCGGGGGAAGGGGGATTTAAACCCCTCCGAAGCCGTAGAGAGTGCGGGCCCTGGCGTTGAGCCCCCGTACCCCAAAGCCCTTGGCGGGTGACGGTTTTTCCCTTTTGGGCCCCGTGCTCGGTGTGGGGGTGACGGGCCCCGGGATGACGTTCTCCGGGGAAAAAACCTTAGGAACCCCGCGAGCCCTCTTAAATAGTGGGGCCCGGAGATCCGCTTT
Source organism: Phyllomedusa bahiana (assembly GCA_025379985.1). Taxonomy (NCBI): domain Eukaryota; kingdom Metazoa; phylum Chordata; class Amphibia; order Anura; family Hylidae; genus Phyllomedusa; species Phyllomedusa bahiana. Next base: position 16,443 of record JAODAL010062206.1, on the reverse strand, counting down.
GACGCCTCCCAGGAGCTAAAAGGCGGATGGCGGGCTTGGGGGATCCCCTGGTTTTTAAATCCCGCATTACCTTCCTGGGCCCCCTTGGCGCCGCCTTCCCCGAGAACTTTCCCCCCTTTGGGCCCCGGGACATCTTCAGCGAAAATTTATCAGGGGAAAGAATGTCCGGTGCCCGGAGCCCTGTTTATATAAACGGTGGGGAAACCCAGAATGGGAACTTGCATTTTAAGGCCCTTTTTCCCGGGGGGGAGAAAGGGAAAGGGGGGCGTTTCTTTATGTAAATTTTAAAATTTTTCCCCCCTCCCCAAACGATGTTTGGTTGATTTGAATTTCCCGTTTTTTCCCCCTTTTTTCGCCGGGGATATTTTCTGTTTTTTTTAATTTGAAAAAATTTTTAAAATCTACAAAATGAATTTTTCGGGAAAAGCGCGGAGCGGTGGGAGGCGTAACCGGGCCCTAAATCGGAGGGGGGAGATCCCGGGCCCGGAGAAAACGGCCAAGTGCACAATACACGCATCGGGAAGGAGGAACAACCCGCAGCAGATAATAAGAGAATAGGATTTGGCGTTATTTACTATTTGTATTCCTTGTTTTTATTTTCTCTATTATTAAAAACGGGATCTCAGGACGCTTTGGTTCCTGTCAGTCCCTCCACCCATATAGTTATAATATTCTATAATACTGCGTGCATCCATCAGGAGACTTTCTCCCTTAGGTCATTATAACGGTCACGGCTTCTACTATTATATTCGGCCAATGTCTCAATCAGATATAGCGTTAGTGACCACAACCTCTGAGTGTCAGGATCCCGGGCCTCTCCAGTAAACAAGTTCCGGCGCTGCCATAGTTTCATCTATCGACTTTAGAGGAAGCCCGGGACATGCAAATCCCCCCGAGCTGTAACGAGGAATGGAGTGGATTTATCAGCTCTGCATCCAGTCCAGTCCCCGAGGTCCTCAATGAGGTCCCAGCACTGATAGAACAGGGAAGCCACTGAGGTGATAGGAACCCAGTTCTCCGTCTATCATGTCTATTCATCGATTCTGTACACATAATCCCATCTCACAGGGAGGAAACAGGAACCTTGCAGCTCTTACTGAGAGGGGATTTCTTCCTGTAATACCTCTAGAGGCGCCATAGAGCGACATTCAGCAGCGGTTACATCAGCATCGGATAAATATATGAATTGATGTTGTCGGGAAATGATAAACTGTTCTGCCTGTCTAACCAATATGTGTTAAGTAAACGATGGTTGATGATTTTTCTGTTTTTATGTATTTTTATATGTTTTTTGTATTATTATTTTAACTTTTTTCTGACTTGCATTTCAATTTATTTGGATAATAATGATTATAATGATAATAATAATATTTAAATAATCATTTTTATATTTATTTTTCTTATTATTTGTATTTTCATTTATATTTTTCTGTCTTTATTTCCCTATTTCTGTGTTTCTTCCTTTTTGCTGTCTCTATAAATAATACATGTACATTGCTGTAGATCTCTCTCCAGTTGAAGGTCTCTTCCTTTGTAGACATGCGGATCTCCGTCCGGTCAATCATAATTTAAGAGAATTTGTTGCGGCTTCATCAAGCGATTCCTGGCTTTGCTACTTTTCGTTCTATTTCACAGAGAAGCCGTTTCCTGCCCAGCGCTTGCCCTCTAGTGGTCCATTCATAATTCACTGCAGTTTAGGGTCTAGTTCTCCGCGTCTTAGTATCCGAGCAGTGATTTCACATCGGAAAAAGGTCGGGAGGGGAAACGTCCACTTAAAAAAACGTGTCTGTATAACAGGAAAGCGCTGATTTATACATAATATTCTGAGGCTTAATCCAAGGATTTTATTTTAAATGATCAATAAGGTTTGACTTATAAAAAAAAAGGTTTATAATATTCCTGAAACTGTTTTTCTTCGTACACATTTGGCTTTTTTTATTTTTTGCTTTATTTAAATCATCAAACATTGTAAATAGAACTAAAAACAGCTTGGATAAAGAATAACGGAGAGAAAATGGGCCCAACAGAGGGCGCCCGAGGGTGTGATTAACCCCTGACTGCAGCAAGGATTTTACCAATGACATCTTTGTTATTTTATCCCTGTTTTTCAAGAACAATCGGAGACATGTCCCAATACGCAAGCGCCAGTTTTTTGGTCTATTTTGCGCCAAAAATACTCTTGATGCAATATTCTCGATATAAATGGACTCTCATAGACCAAACATAGGCGCATTATACACCGGGTACGACACATTATAATGCGCTCTAAAAGATGGATTACACAACGCACTGACGTGCTATCCTAATGACTTTTCTCTTATTTCCTGCCTATCTATAGCCTTTCTACATGTTAGGTGCATTACTAATGTGCCTAACTTCCATAATGCACCAAACTCACAGAAAGGAGGCGCAATGAACTTGAAACTCCAATTAGGAAAGCACAAAAACACCACTTTCATACACTCAGGCGCATTATACACTGAAACGAAGACTCGGGACAATTGGACTTTGATCCTCCTTCCTTCATTACATGTCCCATTAGGGCGCTGCCACCATTTTATTTTTTTTTATTTTTTGCACACCAAAAAATTAATGACACGATTATTATTCTATATAAACGAACTGTCGTGCACCTAAACTAGACGCATCTGACACTTGAAGGCGCCTAAAGTAGACACATTAAATAAGCTATACAGGGCACCACACGCCAGATTTTTGAATGTGTTTTTTTGGTTCTGGCGCACTATACACTCATTTAATGCCCCTTAAATCTGGCGTGGAGGCGCCTCTTCTCTGACATGTCATCCTTAATTCAGACAGGAGGCAAATGTTTCTGAATGGAGCAGGGAGTCTAGACGGGACACGGGGTCTTAAGGGGACAGAAAGAGATGGAGAAGAAAGAAATCGAGTCTGAAGGAGGAAAGAAGAGTCTGGTGGGGGGCATATGGTGATTGGGAGGGGGACAGATGGATCTATAGGGGACTGGAGAAGAGTGGAGGGGTCAGTAGAGTCTGGCGAGGGAGAAGAGGTGTCTGGAGGGGGACAGAGGATTTTAGAGAGAGAAAGGAGCCTGGAGTAGACAAAGGAATTGATAGGATAAAGTGTGGACTGGAAGGGGACAGAGGAGTATGGGGGGGGCACATATGAGTGTATAGGAGGAAATGAGGTCTGGAGGGGAAAGAGGAGTTTGGAGAGGACAATGAAGACTGAAGCAGAACAGAGAAGACTAGAGGGGGACAGAGGAGACTAGAGGGGGACCGAGGAGTCGAGAGGGGGTACAGAGGAGTCTGGAGGAGGCCAGAGGAGACTAGAGGGGGTACAGAGGAGTCTGGAGGAGGACAGAGGAGACTAGAGGGGGAAAGAGGAGTCTGGAGGAGGACAGAGGAGACTAGAGGGGGTACAGAGGAGGTCTGGAGGAGGCAGAGGAGACTAGAGGGGAAAGAGAGTCTGGAGGAGGAACAGGGAGACTGGAGGGGGAACAGAGAAGTCTAGAGGAGGACAGAGGAGTCATGAGAGTGTGAGTGCATTGCTCCCTGCCTACAACCCTTTTTCTTTACAGAGCCGATTATCTTAATTGTATGTGCATTCTTAGCAACTACCATACAATTGAAAACTATGGCTGGACTACTCCAGTGTGGTCGTGGTGCAAGTGGAGCGATGAAATTGATGCCGTCCACTCACCTATGCCACTTACACAATCATCAAACACAGGTGTTCAGCAGAGGAACGGGGAGAGGTGATTATTGTTTTTATTTTGTAATGTGTTTTGCGGTCCAGTCCTCCCTACTGGCCTTTATATCTATTAATGAGGAATCTTTATACAAACTAATTTATGTTGAACCTTTATACCTACATTGTGGTTTATATATACTTACCTGATTTGAGGGAACCTACTTATACCTAACATATCCTACTGAGGGGCCCTACCTTCCTATGGCTGGCCTATTAGAGGCCCTACCTCAAAAAGGGCTGACCTACATAATGGGGTCTTACTTATTTTAACTAATGGGAAGGGGGCTAATTATCAAATGGTGGATGTTATTTAGGCAATATCTACCTATCTAATGAGGGACTTACAAAACCTCTCCTACCTAATATGAATGTTACCAACTTAAAAGGAAACGTCTGCCTAGCTACCTGTCTAACTAATTTTAAGGATCTAACCAACCAAAAAGGGGCATCTAACTATTTCCCTGCCTAACGTGGGCTGCTACCTAATATATGATGTATGTACCTCCACCATATTGGTTGGGTCTTCCTACTTACTACTGGTGGTACATATGCGGCTCTATAATCATCATGGAGGCCATTCACAGTTTGGAGGTTAGTATTACTGTGTGAAACTATGGAGGAGAAGAGTTTGTACAGAGGTCGCGGAAATTAAGTAGGGAGATGTGGAAAGGTTGATTGCCACCTAAGATCAGGGGTAGTTAGAGAACTACCAGGGGTGCAGCTGTAGCAACTGCTTAATGGGCCCAACCCCCGGGGGCCCACGCTCCGCCCCTGCCTTCAGAATGTCTGGGACTCCGGCCCGAGCTTCTCAGAGACAGGGAACTGTCTGGGTCCTAGCAGGAGAGGAGCGCCATTGACGCTACTGCTCTGTAATCTGCCAGTTAGTCCTAAGCCTTAAGACTACCAGGCATCTTGCCCCTTACTGATGACGTGGCTACAGCGTGGTGATGACAGCATATCATTGCACAAGGCTCAGAAGCTGGCTGGGCCCTCGTCACGATGGGGGATCGTGAAGAGTGATGAGCGATTACGTTGACTATCGTCATCGGGTCGATAGTCGATATTTGCAATTATCAATAAGTTATCCATAGTCGTTAATAGAATTATCGCCGCATGACCATTCAAAGTTAGGGGAGAGCAACAACCCACTTCATTCTACACCCAAACAGGGCTGAGAGAGAAGCTGGGAATTAACATCACAACAGTCAATGTATTAAGTGCTACATCTTAGGCAACACACTTAGGTTTTATAAAAGCCACAGAAAAAAAAGTCACAGGACCATTCCCTATCCCTGTCTAGTACCACAGCCTGAACACTCTAAACCTGAATCAACAACAAATTAAAAAAGTGCGGAAAAAGGAGTCTTCAACCACCATTTTAGTGAACTGGACATTGACTAGAACTGTCCTTAGGACCGCAAGCATGACCCCTAAAACTGTTTGACCCATACACACAAGTGGTACTATACTATTTTGTACAGTGACTGTCATTTAGTATTTTTTTTGGTAACTGACATTTGTTTACAGAATTTATTTAGGGAACGTTTTATTTATTAGTTTTTACATACTATATCATTTTGCTTTTTTTTCAAGTGTGATAACTTACTACCATACACCCCTCCCCTGCAGGTTTTAAAGGTATTTTTTACATGTGTAGATGTGTTAATTTGTTCCGCACACCCCATAAGTAATAAAAATGTCTAATCATCCCCAAAAAACATTATTAGTGAGAAGACATTCTGACACTCATGGCTTCTGGGACTGATTCAGCCAAGCAATTTCAATGGTTTCATTTATCCCCAAAATCCTTCTTCAGGTGATTAGGACAGACTCCACTGGAGATCAAATGATGCGACCCCATAGTACTCCAGCCCCTAGAAAATTTTAAGCCTCAAATTGTGCAATTTGTGTTCCAGCCCTAAAGCCCTCTTTTGACACTACTTAACCTCACAGAAATCACCTTTTTCAAATCTGATTTTTAGAGAAAATTTGATAGCTCCTCTGATTGCCCTAACGAGTTGAGAGCCAGTGTGCCGTCAGCCCTTCTGTTAACAAGGAGGGTCAGCTGCCAGGGCCAGATTACAGTGGGTTGCGGTGAGAGATTAAGGCTAGCGTCTGTCATCTATTAACACGGAGGTCCAGCTGCCAGGGCCGAGTTACAAGTGGGTGCGGTTGAGGAGCCCAGGCTAGCGTCTGTCTATCTATTAACTCGGAGGTCCAGCTAGCCAGGGACAGAAATTACAGTGGGTGCGGTGAGAGCCCAGGATAGCGTCTTGTCATCTAATTAACACGCAGGATCAGCTTGCCAGGGCCGGAGTTACAGTGGGTGCGGTGAGAGCCCAGGCTGGCGTCCGTCATCTATTAACTCGAGTTAAAAATGGCCTTAGACGCTAGCAACACGAAAACAGTTCGTGCTGATGCAGAGTGTGGAAAGCGGAGAGTGTGGAGGGTAAGACTCCCACGCCTTCCACAGTACACAGTCAAGACCTTGGGGATAATGGGGGTAGATTGTAAGCGTTTGCCCTCGTAATGAGTGCGGGACCAAAGGTGACGCTTCACTTGGAAACATACTGGTGGTTAACACACCGTTCCCACCCAGGTGCCCTTATTCTTGGCATTCTTTTTCGCATTTTACTCACGTTGTTGGAGAAAATTGTCTCTGTACTTTGATCTCTGTTCCGTGCTCCATGTCCATGTCCTCTGAATAATCTACTCTGGTCAACGTTTTCCTGTACCTAACTTGTAACTAATCAGGGGAATTTTTTACAGCTATTTTGGTAACATTTGCTCAAGTTTTTTAGTAGTTTAATTCTAGAAACACATTTTTAAAAAGGATGGAATCCACCATGTCTTAGTTCTCTTTTTTTAATTGTATTAAATGGGTTGGTATCATTACGGATTGAAAGCTATTGTTAAAGATCTTGGCAATAACATAGTCAACGTTTCGCAATTATGTGTCCCATTAAACCAGTGTCCTACCTATTCCTTTTTATGGACAGCACCATCACCCTCTGAGCCACTTGCTTGACAATTGCTGATGAACAAATGGTTCTGTTAGAAATACCAAAACATCTTTTTATAATAGGACCTGTGTATAGCTGGCTTGTCACGCAAAATGCCCCCAACAATTCAAAGCATGACACATGAGCCACTTTTTGAACAATTGTGAAGAAAAAAATGTCTGTTAAGAAGAAACAAATTTTTTTTAAGAATAGGACCTGTAGTATGAGCTTGCATTGTCACAGCATAAATCCCCCAAAAATTCACAAGCATGACCTGAGCCACTTTTGACAATGTGAAGAACAAATGTCTGTTAGAAACAACATTTTTTTAGGCATAGGACCTGTAGTATAGCTGCATTCACAGCAAAATGCCCCAAAATTCAAAGCCTGACAGAATGAGCCACTTTTGGACAATTGTGAAGAACAAATGTCTGTAAGAAACAACATTTTTTTAAGATAGGACCTGTAGTGTTGATGCATTCAAAGCAGCATGACCCAACAATTATAAATATGACCTTCTCAGCCACTGTTAAAAATTGTGATGGAGAATTGCCACTTAAGGAAGCCACATTTCTGTTCCAAAGGACCAAGAATTATTGCTGTATTCACAGCAACATGACCTCAAAACAATTGACAATGCGAAAACTTCTAAAGATTAAGTGGAGTAAAGGAATAAACGGTGTTGTTCATGAAACCTTAGTGATCTTTTCAGTCTCCTCCAGCAAAACCAGCAAAATTGATAAGCGTTGGGAACTCGAGAATGAAAAATTGCAGTAAGAAATGATCATTTTAAAAAAAACAATTTTTCAAGAGGACCATTTCTGTTTGAAGGAAGGAATGTGAAGTAGACCGGCAAAATAATCGGTGACCTCGGATGGGGGCCACAACATTCATCAGAGATCCATTGCCTGATTCATCTTGATGAAAGTCAAAACAATCACATTATCTGTGGAAAGCCGGATGCGTTTGTCTGTTATATGACTCTCCAGCTGTGTGCAAGGTCGCTCAGATATGACGTGGCTGTGGGCAGGAGCAACACCTCTATGGCGGTGGCGAGCCAGCTCGGGCCCATTCATCCATTTTGGATACCCAGAAGTCTATTCGGGGTCGCGAACACATACAAAAACATCTGGTGTTGAGACAAGATTGTCGCGTCGCTTGCACCATGATTTAAGCTGATTCTCTGTGTGTTGTATGTGTGCCCTGTACGTATTCATGAGTCAGGTGAAGGTGGTAATATTAAAGATTGCAGAGGTCACCCATTAGATTCTGCCACCTTGCCTGCATGCTGCTGCCGTAAACCCTACTTGGCATTCTATGTGCTGGTCACGTCGCTGTCTGATGTTGTTCCACCGTGACATTTGAAGAACGTGAAGCAGACGCAACAGATCAGGTGTATCCAGTTGATCAATCAGCAAGGTCTCATTTCCTGCATTTTACTCTTATTTTGGGGTGGGTGGAAGAAAGTGCTGATTTTTGTTTTTTACCGGGGATCCAGGAGGGTGGCCCCCCAGTAATGTTGTTCATTTTGATGGCCTTTAATGCGAGGATCATGTTGGAGGAAATGGAGCATCCAACCACTCATGTGAGAGTTGGAGCTTTGAGTTCGCTAGCCTCTGGGTCGAGGGGCACTAGCAAACTGATCTTCCTCATCTTCCTCCTCCGCCTCAAATTCGCGCCAACCTCTTCCAAGGCAGGGACGTCGGTGTCTAGGAATACCTCCTCCTCCTCCGCTGCCTCCGGCACAGCTTCAACACAGCCCTGACTTGCCTGAAATGATGCACCTGAGAGCTGATTGCGCCGCCTTGCACTAGCCTGGACCCCGAACCACTGCTAATGAAGACCGATGAAATTGTGAAACTGTCGGGCCTTGTGGATTTGACGGAGAGAAAGGCTCCGTGTCCGCATCTGTGTCCGTCTCCTCCTCCGTCGTTGGTGGGACCTGTTGTTTCAGAGTGTCCAACGATCGTTCCAGAACTAAGATCATCACAATGCTCATGCTGACAAGGGCATCGTCCGCACTGACCAGTTTGGTGGGTTCTTCAAACTGGCAACGATGGTGCAGAGCTCTTTCACCTGCCTCCACTCTCGGTGGCTCAACACCCGAGGTCCGTACCGCTGCTTGTCAGGCCATGTGTCACTTCGTACTGCGTAATGTCATTGCGCTGCTGCCACAATCGCTGGAGCATGTGGAGGGTGGAATTCCAGCGTGTTGCCACGTCAACAATGAGACGGTTGACGGGGAGGCCGAGCTGACGCTGCAACGCAGCCAGGCGAGACGAAGCAGGGTGCGAACGGCGGAAGTGCGAACTCAGACCTCGAGCCTTTCAGCAGGCAGTCCAGACCCGGTGTAGCTCTTTAGAAATTTCTGGACGACAAGGTTCATGACATGTGCCAGGCAAGGGATGTGCTCCAGCCTTCCGATCCTAAGGGCGGCCAGCAGATGTCGCCCGTTATCGCACACCACCTTGCCTGGCACAAGGTTCTTGTCACCCAGCCAGCGCTCGGTCTCGTTGCGGAGAGCCATCCACAGCTCCTGACCTGTGTGTGGACGGTCTCCAAGACAGATTAATTTCAACACGGACTGGTTTCTCTGGGCACGTTATGCCACCAGAGGACCTTGGGGGAAAGAGCCTGCACCATCCCTGCGGTTTGAAGAGCGTGCGCCGTGCATGAGAGCCACCGTCACCCCAGAGACATCCACCCAGCTCACCAGTGAGCTTTCACAGAGATTATAGCGGCCTTGGCTGTGCTTATAGTCCATGTGTCGGTGGTGAGATGGACTTTTCCGGAACAGATGCAGACAACGCGCTTGAAATTTTAGATGACACGTGGCTGGCCAGGGCAGGGACGGCTTTTCTGGCAAAGAAATGCCTGCTCGGCATCTGGTATTGGGGGCAGGCGAGGGCCATGATGTGGCGGAACCCATCTGTGTCCACCAGACGGAAAGGCAACATTTCCAAGGCCAAAAGCCTGGCAATGCCGACATTCAGGCTTTTGGCTTTGGGATGGTTTGGGTTAAAGTGTTTCTTCTGCTCCCAAACCTGGAAGACAGAAGGCTGGCTGCTAGACTGGCCACTGTACGGCGTGCAGGTCGTCAAACTGGCGGAAGGAGAAGGGGTAGGATGGGTCTCTGGTGGTGCTGGTGGTACTCGGGCAAAGGTGGAGGCTGAAGCGGAGGCTGATCCCTGATCATGACTCTGAGAGACATAGGCAGCTGAGGAACGCTTGGTGGTGGCGGAGGAGGAGGAGGCGGAGACAGAGGGTGTGACAGTGGTTGGAGGCCCGGCGTCGGTCTGGCCTTTTTTGGCCAAGTGTTCCCTCCATTTCAACTCATGCATTCGCTGCATGTGACTAGACATGTTGGTGGTGGTTAACCACCTAAGGTTCTTGCCTCTACTTATGCGTTTACGGCAAAGGCGGCATATGACATCGTGGGTGAATCAGGCTTGCTCAAAGAAGGCCCAGGCTTGAGAGGTCCTGGACCTTTTTGACGGCGATAAGCGAGGGTTTCCGCTGACCGTGGCTGGCGGAATCATATCAGCGGACTTCTGCGACCGCCCTCTCCCTTTTTGAGGCGGGACCGTATGACACTACCCATCGTCTTCCTCCTCGTCAGTGATGAAGCGCTCGCAAGCAAATTCTACTGAAAAGACCACGTTGGATCCGCAATGTCGTCATCATCATCATCAACACAGGTGACTTGGTCGTCCTGACATTCTGCATCCAGGAGCTGCGGGCTACAAGCAAGAGGGACTGCAAGGCGTTGCTGACCGCCCGGGATTTTTGCCGATTGACCGGCTTCCTTCTCCTCCTCTGATGGCATCAGTAACTGGGCGTCAGAGCAGACTAAATCATCCTCTTTGGCCTCTTGATCTTTTAACATGCCTTCTGACCCCAACCGCATTTTGTCATCAAAGAGGTCTTCAGACAATGGATTATCCACAGTGGTGGGTACACGAGTTGACATTTGGGCTGCCTTCGCTTCATGTTGGACGGATGCTGATGATGCTGATGACGACATTTGTGGCCGTGACTGGGAGGACGAGGAGGTAAGACTGCTGATGCAGGTTGCATTAACCACTGAAGAACAGATTGGCGACGCTGTTCGTTACTGAGATTCACAGGGCCCTGACTCAGCGATGACAGGCCTGACGGTCCTGCAACCGACGATCCGCTGGCATGCGTGTTGTCGCCAGCACTGGAAGGAGCACCTTCTCTCGTACCTCTACCTCCATGTGCTACCCCCCTCTTTGCTCGCTTACCACCTGAATTTCGCTCCATGTTCAGAAAGATAAAAATTTGAGAAGGTAAGGAAGAGTTTTGGAAAGTCTCTTATTAAAAGACGGCAAATCACAGCTATTCTCAAATCCCTCAAATCAAAACAAAATTGCTGGATTCAAATTTAACTGCAAGGTGTCTATCAACAAAGCTGGCCTGTGCCAAAGTGAAAAAAACACGTATTTGAAATGTATACGGATAATAAAAGGTATTTTTGGCACCTATAAATACACCTGTGGTGACTACAAAATTGCTGGATTCAAATTTAACTGCACGGTGGCTCTATCAACAAAGCTTGACTGACCAAAAGTGAAAAAAACACGTATCTGAAATGTATACGGATAATAAAAGTGGAGTTTTGCACCTAACAAAGAGACCTGCAGTTACTAGAAAAGATGTGTATCCTAATATAAGTTCAGGCTGCCCAATATCCAAGTAATATTTCAACAGAAAACTGTTAATAATAAAGCTATTGCAGTGCAATGTCTACACTAAGTCTGGGTGCACAATATCCAGTATTCTTTTAAGAGCTTGTCTGTGTTCACCCTCGCCCTCCCACCCTCCCCACCCCGCTCCACCTCGTGACTTTACAGCAGTAGATACTCCTTTAAAATTCTCTGCCTAACTACCTAAAATCTGCAAATCTCTGATCTAACTAAGTTGTAAGGTTCACAGCTAAAAGTAGAGCTGTCTCTGTGAACAAATAGAATAATTTCGCTGAGCTGTTTGCACAGAGGCAGAGCGCACATCCTACTGCTTTGAGATACTGACACACACTGATCATGAACAGGAAGGGCTGTTCTATGTAAAACGAGGTCATGTGATTTTTCTAGCCAATCACAACCATACACATCCCAGTCATGACGTCGCACACACATCTCACCCTGCTCTATTCTGTAAGCTGATTTGCTGGCCGCCAAAATGACAGGAAGCACCGAAAATGGCGCGATATTAATAGATTATGCACAGATTTTAACCTAAATTATCGCGTGATCTAAAAAATCCGATCAACGTAAATACCGTGCCGATTTCAACTTTGTCGATAAAAATCGCTCAACATTAATCGTGAAGACAAGTGAGTACATTTTTTGAAAATTTTCTATAATACTACTGGACACTACCCTAAGCCCGACAACCTACATGGGGCCACCTAGACCCTACCGCTATGCCTGCGTACCTATATGGAGCCCCGTGACCTACCTTAAGCCTGCCTATCTTTATGGGGCCCTCTATAACTTACCTAAAGCCTGCCTGCCTATGTGGGGACCCCTAACTAACTGTCACGAAGTGCGCTGCAGCACGCTACTTGGGCTACGGGCATATCCGTGACCCGCCGGCGTCCTCCTGCCCTGGTCCCACCGCACAGATACTCACCCTGCCACGCTCCTGTGCTTCCGTTTCTCTCTGCTGGCCACTGTGTGCGCTCCCACCACTAGGGCATGCGCGCGCCAGCTTCTCCTGATTTAAAGGGCTAGCATGCCGGCAATTGGTTGTCGCCGGCCGCTGACTCAATTTAAAGGGATTACTTCCGCTGAGTCCCTGCTGGATCCTTGTTGTTCCCCAGCCTCTTGCTAGCACGTCCTGCTACGTACCTAGCCCGTCTGAATTCCTCTGTCCTCGTGCCAAGCCCGTGTCAGTGCAACACTTCCTGTCTGTCTCTGACTACTGCCTTCGCGTTTGCCTGTACCTGGCCGCACCTCGGCTGCCACCGCAAGTCAACCACGTCAGGGGTAGCGACCCGCCACAGCAAGATCATCCCGCTTTGCGGCAGGCTCTGGTGAAGACCGGGTCCCACTTAGATTCCGCTCTGTGGCGTGGCTCTCACCATCGCTTGCGACGATCCAGTGGATCCACAAGTCCAGTGTTACAGTAGGATCCAGCCATGGATCCCGCCAAAGTGCCATTGCCTAGTGTGGTGGACCTTACTACCATCGTTGGGGCAGCAATCTCGGCAACTGGCTCAACAAGCACAACAGCTGAATCAATTGACGGCCATGATGCAGCAGTTCATCTCCTCCCAACAGTAGCCTCCGCCACTTCCTGCGGTTCCTCCTCCGTCAGTGGCTCCTTTGACTCCGGTGGGTCCCAAACTCCAGCTGTCTCTGCTGTCTCTGCCTACAAAGTAGAAAGAAGACCCGAAACTCTGCAGGGGGTTTGTTACCCAATGCACTATGCATGTGGCGTTTGTCATCAGCCTGCTCTCCGGGAAAGCCTTGGCATGGGCTACGCCCCTCTGGGATAGAAATGATCCATTGATGACGGATCTGCAGAGCTTCCTCGCGGAGTACCGCAGTTTGTTTGAGGAACCTGCCCGTGCCTCCTCCCCAGAAACCGCGCTCCTGAACCTGTGCCAAGGGGACTCTACCGTTGGGGATTACGCCGTCCAGTTTCGTACCCTGGAGGTGGAGCTGTCCTGGAACGAGGCCGCACTGTGTGCTACTTTCAAGAATGGTCTGTCGTGGAGAGTAAAGGGTGCGTTGGCCGCAAGGGTTCTTCCGTCCTTCCCTCTGAATTCATACACCTGGCCACTCGCATCGACATTCCTTTTGCCTAAAGGGAGGAAGAGGTCCGTCAAGACCGCACCACCGCCTGGTCCCGTCGGCTCCCTCGCCAGGATCCGATGGCTCAGCAGGTCTCGCTGTCTCCCCAGCACTCCGCAGATGTGGAGCCCATGCAGGTCGATAGAGCTCATCTCTCTGAGCAGGAATTATATCGCCGGGAGGGGAATCTCTGCCTGTATTGCGCGAGTCCCAAACACTTCCACAGAAACTGCTCGGAACGTCCCGAACGATCAGGAAACTCTCGCACCTAGTTTACATGGGAGAGGCGTCCCTAGATGTGAGTTCCTCCCCTCCACGCCTGTCCATACCCGTGCAGATCATGACCAGGGGCGTAGCTACAGGGGGTGCAGCGGTAGCAGTCGCTACCGGGCCCAGCAGCCTGAGGGGGCCCAAAAGCCCTCCTGCAACATAAGAAGATACCAGCATTGTAAATGGTGCATGGTAACTGAGGGGCCCCATTTCACTTTTCGCACCAGGGCCCAAGAGCTTGAAGTTACGCCTCTGATCATGACGGACACGGGACTTGTTTCAGGCCTCATCTTTCCTGGACTCAGGCTTGGCTGGGAACTTCATCCATAACGCCCTGGTGGATCAATATCATCTCCCAGTAGTACATCTGGAGAAACCGCTGGTTATCGCATCAGTGACTGGAGAGCTCCTGAGTAGTGTTGAGCGATTGCGTTGGCTATCGAGATCGATCGATAGTCGATAGTCGGCCACCATCGATAAGGTTTTTCGATAGTGAGCATCGATTATGAGCGATGACCATTAAAGTCTATGGGAGAGCAACAACACCTTCATTATTACACCCAAACAAGGCTGGAGAAGCTGAAATTAACATCCACAACAGTCAAATGGATACGTGCTACATCTTAAGCAACACACTTAGGTTATAAAAGTCACAGAAAAAAAGTCACAGACCATTCACTATCCCTGTCTTGTACCACAGCCTGACCCTTAAACCTGCATCACCCACAAATTAAAAAGTGCCAGAAGGCAGTATGATTTGAACCATCATGTTACTTGAACTGGACATTGAATATCCCTGTCCTGGAACGCAGCATGAGCCCCAAACCTGCATGACCCCCAGATTTAAAAAGTGCCGCAAAAAGGAGTCTTTCAACCACCATTTTAGTTTCACTGGACATTGACTATACCTGTCCTGGGCCACAGCATGACCCAGGGCTGGAGTTACAGTGGGTGCGGTGAAAGCCCAGGCTGGCGTCCGTCATCTATTAACACGCAGGTTAAAATGCCCTGATGACGCAGCAACGAAAACTGTCGTGCTGAAGCAGAGTGCGGAAGCGGAAGTGTGAGAACTCCAGCCTTCCTCTGTACACAGTCAAGACCAGGGTAGCGCTTGTCCCTCCGTATGAGTGTGGACCAATTGAGCTTCACTTGGAAATACTGGTGGTTAACGCTCCTGTTACACCCAGGTGCCCTTTATCTTGGCATTCTTTTTCTCATTTTACTCAACGTGCTGGAGGAAATTGTCTCTGTACTTTGTTCTCTGTCCGTGCTCCATACTCCATGTCCTCTGAATAACCTACATCTGGTCAAGTTTTCCTGTACCTCCCTTGTACAATTCAGAGGAATTTTTTTAACAGCTATTTTGTACATGCAAGTTTTTTAGTACTTTAATTCTAGAAAACACATTGTTAAAATCGGATGGAATCCCACCATGTCTTTGTTTCTCTTTTTTAATTGTATTAAATGGGTTGTCTCAATAAAGGGATTGATAGCTATGTTAAAGATCTTGCAAAAACAAGTCATTTTGCAATATGTGTCCATTAACAGTGTCCTACCTATTCCTGTTTCTGACAGCACCATCACCCTTGAGCCACTCTTGACCATTGTGAAGAACAAATGTCTGTTAGAAACAACATTTTTTAGAATAGGATCTGTAGTATAGCTGCATGTCACAGCAAAATGCCTCCAAAAATTCAAAGCATGACCCTTGAGCCACTTTGGACAATTGTGAAGAACAAATGTCTGTTAGAAACAAAATTTTTTAGAATAGGACCTGTAGTATAGCTGCATGTCACAGCAAAATGCCCCCAAAAATTCAAAACATGACCCATGAGCCACTTTTGACAATTGTGAAGAACAAATGTCTATTAGAAACAACATTTTTTAGAATAGGACCTGTAGTATTGCTGCATTTCAAAGCAGCATGACCCAAAAAATTATAAAAATGACTTCTCAGCCACTGTTAAAAATTGTGAGGGAGAAATGCCACTTAGAAGCCACATTTCTATTCCAAAGGACCATAATTATAGCTGTATCTCACAGCAACATGACCCCAAAAAATTATAAATATGACTTCTCAGCCACTGTTAAAAATTGTGAAGGAGAAATGCCACTTAGAATCCACATTTATATTCCAAAGGACCATGATTATTGCTGTATCTCACAGCAACATGACCCCAAAAAATTATAAATATGACTTCTCAGCCACTGTTAAAAATTGTGAAGGAGAAATGCCACTTAGAAGCCACATTTCTGTTCCAAAGGACCATGATTATTGCTGCATCTCATAGCAACATGACCCCAAAAAATTATAAATATGACTTCTCAGCCACTGTTAAAAATTGTGAGGCAACATGACCCCAAAACCATTGACAATGTAAAAAATTCTAAAGATGAAGTGAGTAAATGGAATACGGTTTTGTCATGAAACCTTGGAGTCTTTTACAGTCTCCTCACAGCAAAACCAGCAAAATGAATTATTGGGAATTGAGAATAAAAATTGCAGTAAGAAATGATCATTTTAAAAATAAGTTTTTCAAGAGGACCATTTCTGTTTGGAGAGGAATGTGAAGTAGACCGGCAACTAATCGGTGACCTCGGCAATTGGGGCCACAACA
>JAODAL010062205.1:0-19876 GCA_025379985.1 Phyllomedusa bahiana | reverse complement strand
AAAGCCCTCACGGAAGCTACCCCACCTCTTGGGATATCAGGGGTATCGGGCCAGAAAAAAACCTTCAAATAAAAATTCAAAATTTATGTCTGCTAGTTCCACCTCATATGGCTTTTCATACCAGAAAAGAGGCCCCTATTTGGAAATTGAATCTTACAAAAAATGTTTTTAAAGTGATTTCCCGGGTTACCCCCCCCCTTTTGGGGACTCCCCCCTTTTTTCATACTCCTTTAGGAAATTTCCCTTTTTTTCTAGCTTAACTTTGGATTGCAGAAAGAGATTTTAAACACTTATGTTATTTGAAGTCGAGATAAATTACTTTTTCTTTTTTTTCTTTCCTTTTGAGGGTTTTGTATCATGCCCTTACTAAAGTATTAATTGCTTTTTTAGGCTGGGTTTGATTATTTTTTTAAAAAAAGTTACATATTTGGTTATTAATAATGCATTTTTTATCTCTTTGCCCAACTCTTGCTTATTTCTGAAAATAAAAAAAAACTTAGGGTTTCAAAAAAAAAATAGTGAGTAACTTCTTTTAAATCTCATTCCATAAAACTTCTGGAACCTTATCCTGGAAACATAATAGGAGATCGGGGAAAAATGTCCAAAAATCACATCCAGGTTAAAAGATGATACAGGCAGGGCTGCTCTTACAGTCTTTTAGCTCCACGCTGGGAGAACCAGGTTTAAAATCAGAAAAAAAGAACTGAAAAAAAGAACAATGTAAGCTCCTAAATATCGAAGACCCGAACCAACTTTGGGTTTTTTTTAAAAACAAAAAGATTTTTTAACAATATTTTTTATTGTTCACAATAAGTTTTTTTTTCCCAAACCAATAATATTTCAAATATTCTTGGGACAACATTATATAATTTTCACAAAAGATAAAAAAAGTAGCAGCATAAAAAATTAAAAAAAGAAAAAATTTGTTTTATTTAAAAAATCAAAGAAAAACCAAAGATCACGTCCAGCTTTACACCCATCCCCAAACACATAGTAAAACTCCCGGGTGGGGGGTCTTTCCCCGGTCCCTTTCCCTGTTAAAGGGCGTTTAAATAGGTTAATGCAAGGTTTCCCGGGTTTAGGATAATGGGGGGTTAAAAAAGTATCCGGGTGCCCTGGGGAGTGAGGGTTAAGTTGATACCTTGAGTCTCATGATTACCACCTCACCAGGCTTCAGCATTGTCTCATTTATGTCATAATTTAGGACACTATGATTTGATTCTCTGCCTGTGTGGTTTGGATGGGTTTTTCCCGGCATCTGTTGAAAATTTCATGTCAATAGCATCTTTAAAATTATATTTACTTAGAAAATTGGTGACATGTTCAATACTTGTTTCACCTGTGATCAGGGGTGTAACTTTGGTTCAAAAAGTGGGGGGGGACAAATTTTCCCTCTCATGCCCTATGTTCCTATCCCTCCCTCCGTCCTTCACTCACTTTCACTTCCCCTCCTTCCCCTTCTCTCCCCCCTCCCCTGCAGTGAAGCGGCCCCCCATAAAACCCGCTAGAGGTCTAGGGGGGTGCGTGAGCTCCCCCAGCAGGTCCAGGCGGGGTCCTATGGCAAACACTTTTTTGGGGCAAACCTAAGGGTTATGAGTGGCCTCTAATTACTGAAGTTTTGAACCAACGGGGAAAAAAAAAGCCCCTGGCAACGAAACCGAACCCCCCCGACAATATTTCCCCCTCTAATGGGAAAAAAAAAATGTGTGCAATGAGAAAAAATTCGCTTAAACCCCTTCATCCCCCATCACTACCCATCAAATTTGTTATACACAACCAAATAAGGAAAAAAAAAGAACCCAATCTCACTGTACCCCCAGAATCACTTTTGTCACATAGTTACATATTAGTAGGTTGAAAGAAACCCATGTCCTCGAGTTCAAACCCGGGGGGGGAAAATGGGTGAGGGGGAAAGCAAAGGGCTTAAAGCCCCGGCCTTTCCCTGGTTAATGCCCGAAACCCCCAAGGGAAAACCAACCTGCTCCAAAAAGACCCTATATCGACCCCCAACCCCCACCGGGCCCGGGTCCAGAATTTTACCACTCGTACCATAAATATTCTTTAGTTCCAGGTAGGTATCTATGCCTTTCTTGAAACTCTCTACAGTTCCTTGCTGTGCAGCTCCTAGCAGGCTTTTCCAAGATTTACAGTTCTTACAGTGAAGAGCGCTCTTCTCACTCTGGAGATTGAATCTTTTTTCTTTAGTCGAAGGGAATGTCCCCTTGTCTTTTTGGAGGGGGCTTCACCTGAAATAATATTTCCCAATACTTTTTGTAGGGACCATTTATATATTTATTATATAATTAATCATGTCCCCCCGAAGTCCGTCTTTTCTCAGACTATATAAGTTCAATTCTACAACCTGCCTCATAACTAAGATGCCTCCATTCCACTTATAAGTTTGGGTTGCTTTTTTTTTATTTTTTTTTATACTTCGTCTTTGTATCTCTCTCTAGCTCTATTACATCTTCTTCCTATAAAACTGGGGCCCAGAACTGAGCAGCATATTCTAAGATGAGGTGCACCATCAGCTTTGTACAGCGGTAGAGAATGTCATCCATTGTCACGCGCGTCCATGCCTTCTTTTAATTACACGGCCAAATATCTTATGGCCCTTAGCGTGCAGCTGATTGACATTGCACTGCTGTTCTGTAGTTTATGATCTACAAGAACGCCCAAATCTTTCTCAAACAAGCGATTCTCAAGTTTTTCTCCCCTAGGACATTTGATGCCATGTATATTATTTCTCACCCAGATGCAGAAACCATTACATTTTTTCACATTGAAACCCATTTGCCTAAGTGGATGCCCAAGCACTTCCGTGTGTCCAGTCCTGATTGCAATTATGAGCATCTTCCATAGATGCACTACCCTACATAGCTTGGTTGTCATCTGACATAAATACGACGCGAAAACCGTGCTATTGATCCCTTCACTATATCGTTAGTAAAGATACATGAATAAGAGAGGACCCAATACTGAGCCCCTGCGGCAAACCACTCTCAACCGGGGACCACTCCAGAGTAGGATGAATTCTACCACCACTCTCCAGTGTACGAACCAGCAAGCCAGTTTTTATCCAAATTACACACTGTTATCTCTAACCCAATGGTTCTAGTTTACCTAACAAACGCTATGCGGGGACAGATGTCAAACACCTAGCAAAGTCTAATAAACAATATCCACAGCTGCCCCGCTATCCAGACTTCTAATCCCTCTTCATGAAAATAAAGAAATCAGATTGGTCTGTCAGCTTCGTGTCCTTAGTAAATCCATGCTGGCATCACTAATAATTTGTGTTTGTCAAAATACTCCTGTATATAGTCCCTAAATGAGCCCTTTCAAACATTTTTCCCCACAACAGATGTTAAACTACTGGTTATATACCTGGGCAAGACTCTAGAACCTTTTTTTGAAGATGGGAACTACAATTTGCCATGCGCCAGTCTCATGGTCACTATACAGTCACAGGAATCTTCTAAATATTTCATGTACAGGGGCACACTGATAACCGAGATGAGCTCCTTTAAGAAAATTTGGGTGAATGCCATAAGGGCCTGGAGCCATTGTTCACATTCAGTTTATTTAACTTGCTTTGACTTGTTTTCTACACTGAGCCAATTAATCTATAGCAGATGATGTATTAACAGTACTAGCCACCACTAGGACCTGCACTTGGCCCACCCCCTCAACTACTAATCTCCTTGATAGTTTATACCGAATGAAGATCCTTATTTAGTACCTCTGTTTCTCTTGGTCACAGTGACCAGCTCCCCATCAAGGTTGTTTAAGGGTCCTACTTGCTCTGACTTTGGCTTTTGGCATTTATATGTTTAAAAGAATTTCTTGGGGTTGTCTGCTTATTCCTTGGCCACTTGCTTTCATTTTGATTTTTTAGCTGCTTTTTACTCTACTTGTTTTTTACAGATTTTATTAAGGTCTTTGTAATTTTCAAAGGCTGAATGCGAGCCCTCTGACTTATAGTTTTTAAAGGCCGTTTTTTTATTGTTTATGTCCTCTTAAACAGAAGGTAGAGCCATGAGATGGTTTTAGTATTAGTCGCCTATACTTGTTACCCTAGAATATATTTTTGCAATAATTTCCCCAAACGTACTATTTAAAGCTCCTCACATTTGGCTCTGATTATCAATATTTGCTAAATCGCTGTCTCCCAGTCTAGGTCCTGTTTGCGGTCCCTCAATAAGCAAAATTGTGCCTTTTAAAAATTAACTGTTTTTACTTTCCGCTCTGTTTTTCTTTTTTTTCAGTTTACGCTAAAATAAATCTACTATTGTATTTTATATATCAATGTGTTATTTTCTTTTTGTTGTTTATATGGTCAGATACTAGATTTTCAGAAACCGTGACGTTCCGACAATTCTGCTTTTGTTAGAATATGACCAGATCCAACAGAGCAATCACTTCTAGTTGGTTGCCTCCACCAAACTGACCCATAAATAAATACTCTAACAGATTGAGGAACTTCCATCCTTTTTCAGTCTGATGCAAGGAAACCGTGAACCCCAGACAATGCCTGGGAAATTGAGTACCCCACTATTATCACTGTACCTGCCTGAGTTGCCCGCACATTTGATTATTGCAATCTAGTTCTTCTATCTCCTCTTCAGTGATGTTCTTTTTTTTTCTTTTTTTTTTTTAATTTTTTTATTATTTTCTTTTCTTTTTATTTTTCCCCCCTCTTTTTTTTTTCCAATTTTTTTTTTTTTATTTTTTTTTTTTTTGTTTTTTGTATTTTTTTGTTTTCTTTCTTTTATTATTCTTTTCTGTTATTATATCCTCTGTCTAATTTTTTATTTTTTTTAGGTGTTTTTTTTCCCCCCCCCCCCCCCCCACCAACCCCCCCCCACCCCCCCCCCCTTTTGTTTTTTTTTTTTTGTTTCTTTTTCTTTATCCTTTTTTTTTTTTTAGGGGTCTATAATTTACACCAAAAATAATATTTTCTGCATAATCCACTTGTATTTCCACCACCATGTTTCCACTTCATTAGCTACTCACGCCCTCGTAATTACTTCTGTTCCACATTTGCCTTCATATCACCTCCTTACATCTAAAAACACAATGGATAACGAACTCCCTCTGTTCACGCGTCTATAGGTCTTTCCTAAATAGATTAAAACCTTGAAGGTTGACCACCCAATCTATGCGAGGAGTCAGCCATGTTTCAGCAATACATACCCACCATCAATCGCCTCTCTACAACTAGCCGCCTCAGTTCCCCTATTTTGGTAGCAAGACTTCTAGCATTTGTGAATAGGACATTTTAAGATCCCTTCTCCAGTTTTTACACTTTCGTCAATGGTTTTGGATTGTATCTTCATGTTCATTAGACATCAATTGATCATACATTATCCCGATTCAGTAGACCGCATGGGAACAACTGTTACCTGATCAGATGGCGGGTTTTTGATTAAAATTCTTCCTTCGGTGATGAGCATGGGACTTATACATTACCTTTCAGATATGGGCACAGGATTATACCATTATTCCTTTATTAGACAGCATGCGATTTATTAATTATACAGTTAGTAGATGGCATGAGATTCACCATGAGATATTTTGGGTACTTTATAATCTTCAATGATGGTTTGCACACATGGATCTCCTTATCCACTGTCTTCTCCACCTCCCCTATTCCACTTCTCCACCCGCCGATATAGTCTGCCCTTCTCTAACCTATCTACCCCTTCATTTCTATATTTGTCCTCCCCTCCTATCCATAGTTTAATACCCCGCACCCTTCTAGAAATTCTTTCCCAGCCACAGACAGACCCCCTTCCAATCCGGTGCCAAACTTTAGCTGTAGAAAACTGATTGTACCGCCCATGAAAATCAGCCCAGTGCTCTAAGACCCAAACCCCTCTGTCCATACACAAGACTTCAGCCATGCAATGTAACTCCCTGAGCTCCCGTTGTCATTTGAGTTAGCGCATGGCACCGGCAGTATCCGGAGAACACAACCTTGGAGGTCCTTCCCTTCAGCTTTGAGCTAGTTCTTTAAAATTATCTTTAGAAGCCTCCACCTACCGTGTATTCTGTATTGGGTTCCATCAGAGACCACAACAGCTGGGTCATCGCCAGCCCCTCCTCAGTAATTTTTCCACTCCGGTCCACCACATGCCGAACCCTGGCCCCAGGGAGACAGACAAAACCATTCGGTTGAGGCGTCCTGGCGACAAAATTAATTCTATAACGTCTTCCTGATTATAGAATCCCCTACTACTACTAACTGTCTTTTCTTACCTTTTTCTT
The DNA here is from genome assembly GCA_025379985.1 of Phyllomedusa bahiana. NCBI lineage: Eukaryota > Metazoa > Chordata > Amphibia > Anura > Hylidae > Phyllomedusa > Phyllomedusa bahiana. Next base: position 13,606 of record JAODAL010062205.1, on the reverse strand, counting down.
ACCTTTTCTTACCATACTGTACCGCAAAATTTATTTATTTATTTTTACTTTTCTCCAAGCCTTTTTAGATCAAGATCTGACACTACTGAAAGCAACTGGCTATCTATACAGGGCTCTTACAAGTGTGGTCACAATAGATGCATTACGTGTAAATATATGCAAACAACACGTTCTTTTACAGCAACCGCTACAAACAAAACTTTCATAATTGCTTCCTACATCAACTGCTGTACACGTAATGTAATATATCTAATCAATTGCAGTGCATGTTCTCTACAGTATGTGGGCTGCAGCTCAAATCCTTTAAAAACCCGCATTCGGAGACATATTTCTGATATCAAAAGAGCCCAATTCACACATGTCTCCATGGCATCGCGTCATTTTGCGGATTGCCATGCGGGTAGTCTTGCAACTTTCTCATGTATCGGCATAGAAATAGTTTGTAAACCAACAAGAGGAGGAGATATGAGAAGAAAAATCCTATCCCGGGAGGCCTGGTGGATATTCCAGCTTAACACCAGGTCTCCTTTTGGTCTTAACAAAAGACAGGATATTATGTTCCATTATTAACTATTGTATGTTGTAACACTTTTTGAGCTTCTTTTATTTTTCTCATTCACATTGTGAGCGTTACATGTATCTATGTTTACATATTCATATTAAGTATTTCATTAGTATTTTTTTATTGTTCACTTACATGTTCTTAATCCTTAGTCAGTGGTGATCTTCAAAGGATGTTACGTTTGATCCCACGTCACATCATGACTAAGGGCGCGGTCCCCTGAAACGCGTCAATGTAATTTACCCTCACGATGTGTTTGTACATGGAGGAGTCCATACCTTTTTAACTTTTTTTCAAATAAAGCTACAAATATTTTTTATGAACAAGTCTTGGTTTGAGCTTCAGTGGCTGGACATCAACACGTTGTGGATTTGCCTGTCTTTGGGGAGTTGTGCTTCAAGACTCCAGGGTCCGTGCGACTGGCTCATCTGAAGCCTGGGTGAGCTGTAACACTCCTTTTTTCTTTTTTCCAAAATTTATTTTATTGTATACCATACACCAGAAATGACATCACTTACTGCACCCCAGAAATTAATTATATTACACATGGTAGCCACAGAAATTACATTACTAACTGCACCATACATTCATTTGTAATGAATTGCACATTGTACTCAAGAAATAATATAATTCAATGTACCCCAAAAATGTATTATATTACACACTGAACTCTAGAAATGAATTACATTTCTCACTGTACTCCAGAATTACATTACCCCTTACCCAGAATTAATACACCCCATTACCCAGAGATTACATTATACACCAACCCCAGAGATTACATTACCCCCATACCCCAGAGAGTACATTACACACAGTACCCATGAGACAAATATTACTTACTGAATCCAGAGATTATTAAAATTACACACCTTATTCCAGATATTACATTACCCCACTGTACCCGGATTACATTAAAACCACTTTTACATCAGAGATAACTTTTACTCACTGTCCGAGATTGTTTACACACCGTACACCACATATAACTGCATTATTCACCGTACCCCAGAGATTACATTATACACTGTACCCCAGAAACTACATTACTCACTGTATACCAGAGATTATTACATTATACACCATATCCCAGATATTACATTACTCACTGTACTCCAGAGATTACATTACACCCGTACCCCAGAGATTACATTACACCCCATACCCCAGAGATTACATTACCACTGTACAACAGAGAAAAACATTACTCACTGTATCCCAGAGATTACATTGCACACTGTACAACAGAGATTATATAACTCCATACCCCAGAGATTATTACATTACATACCGTATCCCAGATATTACATTACTCACTGTACCCCAGAGATTATATTATACACTGTACAAAAGAGATAACATTACTCACTGTACCCCAGAGATTACATTGCACACTGAACATCAGAGATTATATTACACCATACCCCAGAGATTATTACATTACACACTGTACCTCAGAGACTAACTACATGAGACAAAGTACCCCAGAAATTGTGTGTGATATATACATATATTGAACACAGACACACTACACACTTAGGGTGGGCTCATATGATGGTTTTTCAGCATTGTCAGTGTTGTTTGCTTGGTGGAAATTCGGAATCAGCATTTATATCTTCTGCATGAATGTACCCTTAAGGCGTGTTCACCCAGCGTATAACAGGGCATACTGTGTGCTCTGCTATATGCCGGGTGTTTTAGAAGCATGCGCTGGCCAGTCCACACTTCTAAAAGGCCGACCCCATTCACTTTCATTTTCCCCGGTGCGTAAGTGCAGGGAAGAAGTGACATGGCTAGACACATGGCTGTCGAGTATATACACATCTCACGTATACAGTACATACCCTACTCACATGAACACACAGCGCCTAGCACCCTTGTCCCCTCCTTATGTGTCTCCTGTAGTCTGGTACTGTTGGCATTCGGCAAGAGCTTCTCTTCGTCTCTGATGAGGGGTGAGCATAGGGGACGTGGTATACAATGAGAGGGAAAGATACAGCCTCAGATACACAGTGTGCTGGACTGTGAGCAGCATTCTGATTGGTAAAGCAGCCCCCGCTGACTCCTGCGCTACCCGACCGCACTGCTCTCACTCTGCACTGACACTTGAGGTGCTAACCTACTCTGTCCCCCCAAGGATGCACAGAAATATCGGAGGCAAAGGGTTTTAAATTCTTCTCCTCTGTTTCTCTGCTCTCCACACTACCATATTCTCATGCTTTCATTATGGATTTATTTTTTATTGAAGTGGCTAAAAAGTGGGGGGGACGGTCCCCCACCCAGAAAAAAGTGGGGGGGACCAGTCCCCTCCGTACCCCCCTAAAGTTACACCTATACCTGTGATGTATATATACTGCATATGTACTTACATATATTTATAGAATTACTTTGTATTTTGTGCCACATCATCTGGTCTGTAAGTCTAAGTTACAAAATTCTGAAATAGAAATTATAGCAATCATCAGTCTATATTTTTCACAGGGGATAGCAGCGACATTTCACATTATATCTATGTTTTCATGGAATCAGTCAGGTGGCAGAAAAGCATATGATATCATCATGATGGACACCTGTAGTGTTACATTTCTATCATGTTTTATCAATGACAAAGGATGTTCTATAGCTCTGTATCACATATCCTCCCTGCTGACAGTTATAATCTGCAGCATCGTCTTCAGTCTTCAATCTGATTGTAATAGTGACATCTGTAGATGATTTGAATACAGTGAGCCAGTCTGGGACTCCTGTACATAGGGCATGTACACCAGTGATAAGAGGCATTGGCTTTGCCTTTTATAGGATAAATAGCTATATACTCACTGGCTGCACATGAGATGGTGACTGTATCTCCCGGGGACACAGAGATAGAATCTGGAGTCTGAGTCAACACAATCTCTCCACAGGATCCTGAGGATTAGAAGAGACAGATTCATTAGTGAGAAATGTCTGGATCTATTCCTAGAAATCCTGATCTGATGATTGATCCCACTGGATAGATTTCTCTCCACACAATCATGGAAGGATCCTAACATCTCACCCTGAATAGAAATGAAGATGACAGCCAGCAGATAACTGGGAGAAACCATCTTGATGTTTCTGGACTGTCAGATACAAAGTAGAAGATGAGACAATCTGTACAATGAGATGGGCTCCTGTGCACCCACCAGTCAGGGCACCTTATCTCTACTTGACCTACATCTACATGACAGGTGTTCTCTCCTTAGTTCTTGCTTCCCAGAATCAAGTGCTGCCCCCTGCATTAGGCATATTCAGCGAATCAGTTTAATCCAGTTGTTCCCTTTAAAGGGTTATTGCAGCCCAGTGAGTGATACAATCTGGAATCATATATTGACCAGTCATGCCCAAGAGATTAGAAGCTTTAGAGGCTGTTTGAGATTCTGTTGGTACCAGGATAGGAGATCCTTCGAAGTCGCACTATAATAAAGAAGTATCTATCTTCAGTAGATTCAGTGTATGAGCAAGAAAATGAGGAAGGAGGTTTTTGTACGACTCTGTACCACTGTGTGAGAGGATCGTATCTACCCTGCATATGGTAATAATCTCCGGCATCGTCTTCTGTCACTTTACTGATTGTAAGAGTGAAATGAGTTCCAGACCCGGATCCACTGAACCTCTCTGTGATTCCAGATTGTCGAGTGTTTGCCCAATAGATGACAGTCTTTGGAGGCTGCCTGGGTTTCTGTTGGTACCAGGCGAGGAGATCCTTTGAATTTCCACTGTAATATACACTCTGACTGGCTGTACATAACATGGTGGCTGTATCTCCTGGAGACACTGAGATGTAACCTGGAGTCTGAGTCATCACAATCTCTCCACAGGAAACTTGGGCAGAAAGAGAAGAGAAAATTTGGTGAGAATCATTGAAGAAATGACCTGTGATCATTCTCCTCTTACTACATTATACGGGGATGTTCTATGTATTCTCATTATCCACATAGTAGAAACCTCCTGGACATTACCTTTTTATGTAAAGATACAGCGCACAGAGCAGAGATCTCGGGAAAAACCGTCTTCATTGTTCTGGACGCTCACAGGACACGATCATTGGGTTCATGTCTTATTTATACCCCATGAATCTCCAGGGAAATAGTCTGAGAGATGATGTAAAACAGGAAATATACAAATCACCCAGATTATAAGATATTTACAGTATGTGTTCCTTCCTGGTCTCATAGAGAAGATTATATAAGGGTGGATTTATTCTTTTCTTATAGTCATAATAATAACAGTTCCAATTCACATTATCTATAAAATTTTCAGAAGTTAATTAAAGTGTGAAATGGCCATTTTTTTCTGAAAACAATACAAACTCTATGAGGCTTATGAATGAAAACTTTCTAGAAGTAAGACTGTCTTTGTTGCCCATAGCAATGAAAGAGAGCTCATAGCAACCAATCAGAGCCCACAGCAACTAATCAGAGCTCATAGGAACCAATCAGAGCTCAGCTTTTATTTTTCCAGACCAGTATATGAAATGAAAACTGAGCTCTGATTGGTTGCTATGGGCAGTCTTACTTCTAGACAGTTTTCATACATAAGGCACTATGTATAATTTTGCCAATTACTGAGAAGTGTCCTACAGATGACTCCCTCTAACAATCTACATCACCTTTTACAGCTATTGCCTAAAATGAATCAAAATCAGATGTGACAATGTTATCTAAAATTACAAACTGAGCCATCACATTTCCATAAGTATGTACACCCCTCTCATAGTCATTCACAGATGATCTCCACTGCTTGTCTCTATAGATTTTCTTTCTATCAGACCTGACAAATCTTCAGATGAGCCACAAAGAAAATGGGAGAAATCCCCTAATACATGAAGGTAAAGAAAACCTAGGGGTAATTACTGATAAAGTGGCTTCTGTAATGTTTGGGTAAATGATGCAAATACTGAACATATTTAGAAACGATATCCTGTAATTTTTTTACTTTTTGAAAAAACTTCACTGACTGTAAATTATTACAACTTATAAAGAACCAAAGCAGAGAATATAGAAGAGGTGACAGATAAAAGCTAATAACAGCTCGTAATCCTGAGGAAATTTCTCATGGCTCCTTACAGGGCGATGGAGATTTATCTGCTGTATAATTATATAATCAGCCCTTTTCCTGCTGTAGGAATATTTAGGGTGAAGCCGCAATTTTCTCATTGTTATAAGATGCTTGTAAAAGACGTCCTGTGCTTCCAGCTTTTGTGCTGCTTTTTATTTGTGTATTTTTAGTGACTTCTTCATGTAGTTTCATCTTATCCATGTGACTTCCATATCACGTTTGAAGCTCTGTAGAAAAATCTATGGAGAAAATGCCTGAATAAATCATTATTCCCAGAGCAGACAAATCACAAGAAGGCTTCAAACTGCAATGTACAATCCGGCCACAGAATCTATAAACTAAAATAATTCCCCCTAACAAAACCACAAAAATGTGTTGGAGCAATGGAAGAAAACTGTTTAGCAGTAAGATTGTGTTTGTTGCTCATAGCAACCAATAAGATTTCATAGCAATAAAACAGGCTCAGCTTTTCATTTTCCGAGAGGGTATGAAAGAAAGCTGAGCTCTGATTGGTTGCTATTGAAACTCTATTGGTTTTGTATGAGCTTGGTTGGTTGCTATGGGCAACAAAGACAGTCTTTCCGTTAAGACAGTTTCATACATGAGCACTTTGTGTAAAGCCAGTCTTAAGACTTATTAAACTTTTAAAAACAAATTCCCTTTTCCTTAGTCACTATTCCCGTGCAGTGAAGTTGGAGGTTCCCAGCCTGATGCCACCTGCCGGCCTAAGCTCATTTTTTTTATGATGAAATTTATTGAAACTAAATTTTTTCTCTGAAACACAATTTTTGAAAGTTTTCAAATTTCGCCACAATATAAATCTAAAAAATCTGTAAGTTCACACGGGAATTTATTTATGTTGTGCACTTTTTTGCACCATAAAGCCTCTATTTGTTTTGAAAAAAATGCGCTTACAAGTGCAAATTTTTCAAAGCTTAAACCTCGACAATGTCCAAAGGCTATTTGCTGCCTCCTAACATTTGTATTTCTTTGGGTGTAAGCGCCTCAAAGAACTGCATGTCTGAATGAGAATGATGATTTTACACTGCACTTAGAGCGCTGTACGTGACAATTGTTTGAAGCGTATTGCAGTGTGCACTTCGGGAGTATTGTGAAAAGTCATGTGAGAATACCTTTATTGCTGAAATAAAAGAAAATTAAAGTGCATGACATGTATGAACTTGGTGCAGGTACATCAGTTCAAGTAGCTTTAGACAGTGTAGAATGCCCCCAGCAAAAACCTGTCCTACTGCGGTTCATACAATTTGTGCTGTCATAGGTGGATCGCAGGGTAATGTTTGTGCAAACCCTAAGGCCTTGTCCCCACTGTGCTGTTTTTCAGCCGGTTTTACAGACGTTTTTCAGTTTGGAAAACCGTCTGTAATTCGGCTGAGAAACTTTTACATGGACCTCTATGGAAAAACCCCACGCAGTGTTCCTGATGAACCGGTTTTCTGCGGGCAGTTTTTTAGACCGCGGCAGTCCGAAAACATTGAGCATGTTCATTCTCTCAATGCCAGGCAGGAGGGCTTTTCTCTGCAAACCACAGAGAAAAGCCATCCCTTGGCGGCCGTGTGCACGACCGGTATCTGCAGTGCGCCATGTGAACAGCCCCTTAATGTGCTGCATTGTAACTGCAATGCTTGGTGTGCTAGAAAATACTAGAGAAAATTCTTGACCGCTCGGGCCATGCTATCCCTTTATGGTGCGCCATGCAAGATCACTATCATATTTTCTAGTCACTGACATGCAATTCCAGGGCCTTTTCTTTTATGTCTAACCTGCTGTGATGTGTTTGGAATCACTGATAACGCTGCACTAACTCCACAAATACCGACTGAGAACAGGATTTATTCGGGATGCTTTTTTCTTTTAAATGTTTCATATTATTTAATTTATTATAAATTTTAGTTGATATAATTTTATATAGATTTTATAGGAGATACTTATATATTTTTGGATATTTTATACTTTATTATTAATTTTTAATTATTTAATTTTATGTAGATTGATAATTATCATAAATTAGTTTTTATTATTTTTGTGGCATTAGTTGAGAATTATATTTTATGCTCTAATGGCAATTCTAGTTAGTCTTCTACAACTTTGGGCTCAATCAGACCTTTTTTAACTTAGTCCGGTTGGTACTGACAGTTATGCACCTACTTGTGGCATTACACATTCATAAATGAGTCTAATCGTACAAATCTGGTGTGACACACCACCTTTCCCCTCACATCTTTAGCACATTCAAAAGTGTTGTGTCTTGTGCAGAATGAACCAAGTTAAATGTACGACTGTTCATACAACTATAAAACAAAGCCATAACAGTTTTTTTTTTCGCTTACAGCCCAGCAGACACCTGGCACAGCCCTGTTCATACATGTCGCCCTTAATGTTTATCGTAGTTGTGAAGTTCATTAAATTCTATGAATACGTTGGTTACCCCTGCAATAAAACCCACAGTCTGTTCATCCAAGTTTTCTGTTTGTTGTCTTATTTATGATGTAAGAAGTGGAATGTCTGTTCTTGTGGCTGCTCCTTCCTCGCTTCCCTCCTTCCATCATTCAGTCACAGTTATGTTCCACCTGATGAGACTCTTCTTTGTAGTAGATGCTCTTTATATATAAAATGCTGCATCAGTGTCTCGGCCACCACAACACCGTCCCCTGATGACCTGACCACAGTTTCATCCATTGGAAAGTTATAGTGAGTACCTGCTTCCATAGTCCTGTTCCCCTGTGTTGTGATCAGTGCAGTAGTGTCCAACCTGAAGATCCCCAACTTCTGGGAAACTACAACAGACATCTGTAGATTTACTCTAATACCTTTTCATTATAGAAAGCTGATTTGTTTTTTGCCTGCTGAGACACCTGCACACTAATGACATGAATAGAGGAAGGAGGTTTTTGTACGGCTCTGTATCACTGTGTGAGAGGGAGCTGATAACCTTGCATACAGTAATAATCTGCTGCATCTTCTGCCTTCAGCCCAGTAATTGTCAAGGTAAAATCAAGCCCTCATCCCTATCCACTGAACCTCTCTGGGACCCCGGACTGATGAGAAGTTGTCCAATAGATAAGATGTTTTGGAGCTTGTCCTGATTTCTGTTGGAAGCAGTATATATAAGTGTATGAACCAGTGACACCAGAACTGGCTTTACATTGCATCCTGATGGTATCTCCTGGAGAAGCTGTAATATATCCTGGAGTCTGGGTCATCACAATCTCTCCAGAGGAGACTTAAAACAAAAAGATAAATAAAACACAGAGAAAAGAACTATGTTAGTGACACTTAGTAAGAAGTCCACATTACACTCTATCCCAATGAAGAGGTGAATGTGTAAACTGTTATCTGAGGCTTAACCAGTTCTGTACCTTGAATGTAAAGATACAAGACACAGATGAGTGATCTCAGAGAACAAAATCTTCATGGTTCAGGACTGTCTCATACACAGACCACTGACTGAGAACACAGACATTTGTAATGGGTGAGGTCTACAGGGATTTACCCAGGTATTACTTATGCAAAAGAGAAACAACACAGATACAATATATAACACATACAAAATGTACAGTATATGTGATGCATTACATCCAACATATACAATACCTACACTTTTTACAATATACATAGCAGATAATTCTTTACTTTAAAGAAACAATATTTTATATATTTTTTGTCTTACTTTGCAGTAAAAGGGGTTGCAAAAAGGGGGAGCTTCTGTCAATTTGTTAAGCACTGGCCTAAACAGGCTTAATGACCAGAAAAAATTTTTTAGTTTTCCCTTTCCTTTGTTTCAACAGTTGTAACTTTTTTATTTTTCCAGTGAACATTTATATGGGGATTGTTTATGCAGAAGTTGTATTTTTAATTAAATTCTTCGGGTTATTAAAGTCATGTGGCTACCTAAATGTGGGGTTTTGTTTTTTTTCTTTTGTGTAAAATAGGCACAATAATTGCTCAGATCCGGTACAGGGCTAGTTGCGCCGGGGAGTTTTAAAAACCCCTAAAAAAGGGGGTTGTGGTTCGCTCCCAGAAGTTGGGAGAAAACAGCAGAGCAAAAGGCAAGGGCTCTGCCCCCCCGGCTCGGGAAGGAACAGAGGTAAGGGTAAGGTTTGGTTTGGGTGCGGGGTGATAGGCCCGACCACTGATGAGAGGGCTCTCTAGGTGTTAATTGGTGTCCAGTGGTTGGGATTTATGTTTGTATTGTTTTGTCCCTTTCATTATTTGAAGAATAAAGGGCTGAGGCTTTTTGAAAATACCTTGGGGTCCCCGGGACATATTTTGGTTGCCATTCCTTTTGCCTAAAGGCGCCCCCAAAAGCCAATGTGTTTCCCGGACTGTCAAGAGGCGCTGGAATAACATACAGTACTTACTTATTTTTAAAATAATGCTATTTAAAAAAAAAAACATTTTTCATGCTTTAAATTTCCCATTTTTAGAACCAAAAAACTTTTAATTTTTCCTTTCTAGGGTGTGTGGTTATTTTTTGTGGATGAAATGTATTTATGGGAAACCCTTTTTGGAATAAAAAACTTTTCGTTTCCCTTTTTTTTAATTTTATGAGGAGATGAAGCAACCAACAAAACCCACAATTTTAATGTTTTTGTGGCTATCCCCCTTCCATTCACTTCTATTGGTTCAGTTTTCACCAGGTGAATGTTTTATCATTGCCGCTGATCGGGGGTGAGGCCAAAACCCGTGCCGCGGATTTTATTTGTGTGAAAAATTTTAGCAAATTTTGTTTCGGGCCCCTGCTAACCTTTTTCCCAAAAGCTTTGTTTTATTAACAAGCGGCCACAGTAGTTGTAAAAATTTAATTTTCCACCCCCTAAAGGGTAGATATGTGTTTCTGGAATGAGACTAAGGGGTTTAAAAAATAGTTTCCCAAAAAAAATTGCAAAGGCCGCCCAAACTGCCTTATCATTGGGGATAAATAAAATTTTTAATTAGTATATTCTTCTTCTCCTGGGGGAAATGAAGTTTTATGATGATACATATAAGTTATGAGTCCTTCTGTGGGGAAAAAAATTTATCAGAAAGAGAAAGAAGAACTGAAACAAGAAAATGTAGAGCTCCCAAAAAACCTGAAGACAAAGAACCAACTGAAAAATTTTAAAAGATCAAGAAAAAATTTTAACAAAATTTTTTTTGGTTCACAAAAAGTTTTCCCGTAAATAATGTTACAATGATACTTTATATAAGAAAATAAAAGTGGCAGAAAAATAAATTTAAAAAGTGAACAGGATCACACATCAAACCTATCACATAGTAAAATCATGGGCTGGGGGTAAGGATTTTTTTCAAGGATTTTTCCTGGCCCCCTACATACAAGTAAATTTCAACCTTCCCTTTAGCCATAAGGAAAAGATGTTCAAAAAAGGGAAAAGGACATTGCTCTTTATTTTATCTCATAAATAGTTGGTGTTACATTTTTCAGTTTTTTGCGCAGAAGTTACAGTAAAATAGGTTTAGTTTGCGTGATACCACAGCATTGTATAGCTTTGTATAAAAAACTGAGTAAGTTATTACATGTGTATTAAGTAAGACCTTATTCTCGAGAGAAAGGAGAAAAAGGAAAAAGCTCACTCCGGAATAGGTTGGAAAAGTTTAAAAAAATAGCCCTTAAGGACCTTGCTGTTTTTTTTTTTTGGTTCCCCGCTCTTTTTTTTTTTCCCCTTCCAAGAACCATCACTTTTTTATTTTTTTACCGACCCCAGACAAAAAGACGACTTTTATTTTTCTAATGGTTTTATTTACCGTACTATAGAATCTACTGGGAACCGCAAAAAAAATTCCAAGTGGGACATAATTGTGCAATAAAAATGTACTTGTGCTAAGATTGTGTTTTTTCTTTTTTTAGGACATTCACTCTCTGTTATAAATTATGTGTTTTCTGTATTCTGCAGGTTAATATGATTATATCAACACCAAACATGTAGGGTTTTCGTTATGTTTTGGTACCATAAAACAAATCAAAACATTTTCGATTCTTGAAATTTGAACCATGGCTCCATTTTTCTGCAACCAATAACTTTTTTGTACTAACACCTATGGGCTTGAGTGAGGGGTTTTTTTTTTTTTGCAAGTTGAAGTGTACTTGTTATTGGTACCAGTTTAAAATACATGTTTTTTTTTTTTTTTTTTTTTTTTTAATCAATCTTATTCCAATTCTTTGAAGACGTGAAATACCACAAAATACAATTTTGGTGTTTGGAATTTTTTTCTTCTACGATGTTAAGCGTACGGGATAAATTATGTTATAATTTAATAGATCAGACTTTTTCGGATGCGGCAATACCAAATATGTGTAAATATGTGTTTTTTCTTTTTTCTTTAACTTTTTGTACCCCTATGGTGCTTCACCACCAGGGGGCGTGATAATTTATAAAGCCTAATGCATTGTGATACAATGCATTAGGGTGTACAAAGATTGCTGGGGCAGGAAGTAGTAAAACAAAAAACATGGCGCTGATGGAAGGCCTTCTGCCATATTACCTGATCAAAACTCTGTGATTTCGCTGTAGGAGCTGTGATCGGCGTGAGGAACAGCACGCCGTCACATGTGCCATTATGTCTAAATGTTTAAACATCACAGAATGGCGCCAGCACCATCCCTCACTGTAACTGCTGAGTTTTAGCTGCAATTATTAGCTGACACCCAGCCCCTACATATTCCCTTAGCGACCCAGGGATATACTCATACATCCAGGGTCATTAAGGGGTTAAGTCATGTAACATCCTGAAATCTTCTCCTTGGGTAATGCCCTTTGGTCACCATATAGACAAGTTCGGATTGGGAGTTTGCAGATGAATATCTTGCTGTGGTGCTCAAATGAGATAAAGTTAGAAGTTATAATGACTTATAAAGTAAAACTCGAGTGTGAAACATGAGTAAATGAGGAGAATGCTGATGTGTTCTGTCATCATTACTGACCACAGATGGGATCCCAAAGATATTGCTGGAAATTGTAATGGCTGGAGTAGTGGATCCTCTGGACCACTGCAAGCAGTGGTATAAGTCATGCAGGGGAGCGGAGTCTAAGTAGGTCCCGATTTTGACCAAAGCCCGCCGCAAGGCACGATGGGGTTGCTGTGGTCAAAGACTACAAGGTCACTACCCCTGACACGATGTGCTTGTGATGGCGAACCAGGGTGCAGCGTGGTACAAAATCTTGACATGCAGGAAGGTCAGGACAGACGACAAAGGTTCATGGTCGAGGCACAGATGCAACTGGTACAGTACACTGTTAGTCATGAAAAAAACTTCACAAAGACTTTCTCTCTAGGCATTAGGGCACTATTGATCCGGTAAGGAATTCAGGAAAGGGCAGGGTTTAAACAGGTTCAGCACCTGGTGATAGCAAATCACCGGTGTGCTGACCCTTTAAATTTAACTGAACTGCCGTTTGCGCACCACTGCCCCTCAGGGCAGTCGGTAGGAGCGAGGAGAGGTGAGTAGGAGACAGAGCTGCGAGTGCGCCTGTGTCCCGACATGTGGGTATTGGCACCACTCGCTGAAGTGGTAGAGGACGTACGGTGCTCCTGTAAGCCGGCGTGTGGGTTGTGGGAGCACCGTTACAGAAATAATGAGTTCTCTGAATACCCCCCCCCCCCAGGGAATTTTACCATTTATCTGCCACCAATGCTCAGTCCAGTCTAGTATCACAGTATGTAAATTATGGGAAATGCATAGACACAGGAGCACAGAAGGTAGTGAGGAAGACCCTGGGTTTTGACTCTTTCCTATGTTGGTAATGAGCATCTGAATTCTGGATCAACCTATTTTGAGTAACTGGTAAGTTACAGGGGTTATCCATGTTACTAAAAAATGGAACGATAAAATACTGCTGCCCAAAAAAAAAACAACTCACCTTCCCTCCACCACTGTCTCTGCAGAGTATCTACAGTCATCTGTTTTCTACTATCTACTGCTGAATGGGACATCACCTGTTGGTTTCA